>VMDO01010125.1:0-73312 GCA_007922755.1 Pedetes capensis
ATATTTGGGCCTAAATATAGTACCTATCCTTTACTTCCTGTTAAGCTACTTGTTCTGTTCTTTCATGTTCTTCTGCTACTTTTCTTCTTCTTTCTCTTCCTCCTTTATCTTTTTCTGCAAATCAAATATTTTATCATTTTTTCTACTTGTTTAGCTTATTAGACATGCATCATTTTATTTTCTTTTAGTGGCTACCTAAAAAGTATTTGAATAATCAGAGTCTAATAAAATGAGTGTTTTATTCCATTACAGACAATGAAAACATTTAGAACATTTTAACTCTTTAATGCTTTCCCACCTTTTAGGCTATTTGTGCTTTTTCATTCAATATATAATTTAAACTACACAAGACCTTATATATCATTGTCAAATAGACAATATGGCAATTAACTTTACACATTCAACCATTTCTACACCTTTACATTTTCCCATACATTTTTAAGCTTTCGCTGGGTTCATTTTTGTTTTGAGTGAAAAATTGACTTTCAGATTTCTTTTGCTTTTGGTGGAACTCTATTATAGAAGAGTCTTCTCATTTTTTTCAGCTTTACTGTCACATTTTAAGAATACTTTTTCAAGATTATACAGTTCCAGGTAGTTAATTATTTTATTTAATCCCTTTAAAGACACCATATCATTTTCTCTAGTTTATATAATTTCCTCTGAGGAGTTGGCTTTCAGTATTATTGTTGCTCTTTTGAAAATATGCCATTTTTCTTTGGCCACTTTAATTTTTTTTTTTTACTTTGGCATTAAGCAATTCAAGGGTGATGAAGAACTATATGTGTGTGTTTTTTAAAGCAACTCTCTATGAGTTTGTAGAGATTGCAGAGTCTGTAGCTATGTCTTTCATGATTTTGGAAAATTTGTACTCATGAGCTCTTTATTGTTTTTGTCATCATTTCTGTCTCTTTTCCTTGTGGTGTACAATTGTACATATACTAGCACTTTTCACTATGTCCCATTTCTCATGCTGTTTTATATATTTTCCATATTTTTTACTCTGCTTAACCAGTACATTTTCCATTTCCCTTTCTTGCATTTGCTATTCCTCTTTCTGCTATCTTTAATCTTTTGTTATTTTGTTTCTAAAAATGTCTTAAATTTTGCCTTCATTTTTTAAAATATTGTTTTATACATTTGATTTTTTGATGTAGTCCAATGTACTGCTGAGATTCTCCATCTTTTCATCTATTTAGACTTTTAATTATAGTATTTTAATGTCCTTGTGTGATATCTTTAATATCTGAAGCACTTGATATTGATTAAAAAATAAATCACCATCTATTTTTACTGCCTTTCTTTTCTCTTGAATTTTAATCTATTTTCCTTGTCTCTTGACATTCCTAAAGGTTTAATTGAAGGTTGACTAATGTATATGAAAAAGTATTAGAGAAGTTTTGAGACTTTGGCTTCTGCTTTATTTTCTGAAGAGAATATACCTTGCTTTCTCACAGGCAAAGTATAGGAACCAAGGCTGGAATTGATTCGGTTCTGAGAGATACACTCTATTTTCAGTTTATTCTTATTCCTATGATACTGTTCTTTCTGGCTTTCACTTGGAAATCTTGGATGTTTATGAATACTGTATTCCTTTTTTTTTTCTCTCTCCATGAGTTTTCCAAGAATCCTTTTCACATTACAAGAGACTGTCTTCTGTTTGGCATCTTTGCCTTGAACTCTTGTGCTGCTTAAAAGAAAGTACATTTATTTGGGGGAAATATGATGTAGATTAATCTCCTTTAGTGTACTTTTTTCTCTGTTAACTTCCCTGAAAGTCAGGACTTTCTTGATAGCTCTAACCTCTAAGTTTTGCCTCCACAGCCTCATAAGACTGACAAGAGATCATCACAGATTCTTCTCTGTTAGCAACTTTTTTCAGCCTTTTCTTCAGCATAAAATTTAGCAAATGTCTCATGTGAGAAAGTTCTGGAGTATATAACGTTTACCTGAATGTGTTTCTCCTTTTGCTGGAATTCTGTTTCTCAGGTCTTATGTCAGTTGATATCTCGCTAATGTGTTCAAATAGATGCTTTTGTGTTTTAGTGCAACTTTTGTAATTTTTCTTGGAAGCATGAGTCAACATCAGCAATTCCACCAATATTGAAAGTAGAATTATTTTTGTTACTATCATTTAAGTTCTATAATTTCCATTTGGCTTTTCTTTTTATCTTCTTGGTTGGAAGCATTGATCAATATCAACCATTCCACCAATATTGAAAGTGGAAATTTTTTGCTATAATGTTTTCAGTTCTACAATTTCCATTTGGTTTTTCTTTATATTATCTATATTTTCATTGTTAATTAGCTTGTTTTTGTTTCAAAAGTGTTGATAATTGTTCTCTGAAGCACTTTAAAAATGATATCTGCTTTAAAATCTTGCTCATATAATTCAAGTATCTGTGCCATTTTGGCTTTGTGTCTGTTTTTTTTTTTTTTTTCTTATTCAACTTGAAATAGTCATAATTTTTGGTATGATGTTTATTGTGTAAAGATCATTACTTAGTAATGTACTAAGTACTTAGTTACTTAGTAATGCCAGCATGGAATGGCTATCAAGCCCAGGTAACACAGCCCCAAAAGATGCCTATCATCCAGAAGGTTACTTGATGAGTTGTGCTGGTAATTTCAGCTAACAGTTCATGCATTAGCTGTTATGGATAACTGGGTAAGGTGGAAATTTTTTGTTGTTGTTTACTGGAGCATGTCTAGTGTTGTCCAAAAGTTATGCCCTTTATGATCCTTCCTTCTAGGTCCTTTGGCAAAAGAGACTAGGCTTATTTCATGTATGTGTGTATGGATGGATGGATGGATTATTTGCATTTACTCTTCTTTCTGGCTTGTGAAATTATCCACTGCCCAGGCAGTGATATAAGGGAGGAAGAAACTAGCCAAATCAAACTAATCAAAACAATTTTCTATGTTATTCCCTGGGTCCCAAAGTCTCTAAAATAGCTGCCTTCTGTTCTTTACATCTTAGACTCATCTGAAAAGTTTTTTATGTATTTTGTTTAGGTGAGACAAGCATACAGGGATAAGGCAACATGTACCTACTCCTCTTAGATAGGGTGGATTGGAAAATCTCATTATTTTTTAATTCTTTTAGTGCATTCATTTATTTAGTTAGTTAGTGGTACTTGAGGGTTGAACCCAGGGCCTCACACATACTTTGCAAGTGCTCTACCACTGGGCTGCACACCCTAGCCCATTTTTTATTTTTTAATCTTGAGTTGGGGTCTCATTAAGAGACACAGGCTGCCTCTAGACCCAAATGCATGATCTTCCTGCCTCTGCCTCTGGGATTTCAGGCTTGAGCCACCATGTCTGGTTCTTTTAGTGTATTTAAACATTATTCTACAAATTTTAGCTCTCTAGTTTCATGTAATATGACATTCTTATAGTGACCATGCTCCAGGATGGAAACAGAGTGCTATAAAGATCCTTGGATTCCAGCTCCTTAGCTTTTACGTAGAGGATCAGACCCTAGTGACTAGCATTCTTTTGCTTCTCTTGTAAAGTGAAGTTGAATGTTTCTGTTTTGTTGAATATAAAATAAACATTCATTACAGAAAAATTTCAGATTCCTATGATTGTATAAAGTCTTTATTTATTTGTGTATTTATTCACTTTTGACCCAGGGGTCTTTCTATGTAGCCCAGGCTGACCTCAAACTTGTGATCCTCTTGCCTCAGCCTCCTTGGTTGCTCCAATTATAGGCATAAGCTACTGCTTATGGCTAAAATAATAGCTTTAAAATTTGCTCCAGACCCCAACATACAAAATGTATTTGATTTTGGTATATTTCACTGCAGTATTTAAAAATTACTCAGTAATTTATTATTTCAGCTTAATTCCAAATTTCTTGGTAGCTTCCTCACTAACATCTTTTATTAAAACTTGTATACATCTTTTATTAAAAATATCTATCATCTTGTATTAAAACTAAATAATAGCAACAAATGCCTGGACTTCATATTCCTCTTTAGCCATCATCTATCTCTTATTTCACGTCAGGCAATTTGTCAAAATACTTACCTCTCTACTTCATCATGTGACAGTTCACAAGCTGTTGCTATCTGGTGCTCCCCATGGTCACCTCAGTCTGAGCTCCACAAGGTACCTGTGACCTCCCCATTCCTCAGTGAGACAGGCTCTATCTAGTCTTGACCTTGCTTCATCTCTATCCCCTATTTGATTATCATTTGACATTTCCTTCTTCTCTTCCTTTGTCTATTTTAGAATAAAAGCAGCACTCTGTTCCAAGATGACATTTTAGTCTTTTTAACTCTATCAGAAACACTACAGGCACAAAACATTCAAGTGATATTTAAGAGAAAACTAAAATCTGACTTCTATATCAACTTCCAGCATACTTCTTGAGAGGTGGGCAGAGTGAGTTTTCCACTTATAATTTCACTAAATGAAAGCTTTATATTTCATGTAATAATATTTTGATTCACTTAAAAATTTATTTCTAATTCATGGTAATTCTTTTAATGTTGTTTAATTCTCCTTCAAGTGATGTGAGCCTCTCTCTCTCTTTTATTTTTATTTTTTTATTATTTATTTATTTTTTATTTTATTTATTTTATTTTATTTTTTTTTGGCAGTACTGGGGAGTTGAACCCAGGGCATGCTTTTGCAAGCTCTCTGCCACTGAGCCACACCTCCAGTCCATTTTTCACTATTTTTTGTTTGTTTTTGAAAGAGGGTGTTACTAAATTACACAGGCTGCCTCTGGCCTCAAATTTGGGATCTTCCTGCCTCAGCCTCCCAAGTTGCTGGGATGACAGGCATGTGCCATCACACCTGCCTAGCCAATTTCTTATGAGGGTAAAAGAATGAAGAGAATTTAAAATGTATATATTCCTCAGTTTTCTGAGGTTTAAAATAGGCTATTAAAATTTACTTATGTTTAAGTAATAGTTTTGAGGGGGAAAAAGGTGTTGAGTCCTAAGTTTGTGCTATTTGAATTATTCTCTATTACATATTGTTGAGCAATTCAGGAATCCCAGAAGCCATTCCAGCACCTCAATCTCACTCTCACATCCCCTTATTCAGAGTCCTGTTATTGTAATTCCTAAACATCACTAGGTTACTCTCATCTTCATTGCCACTATTCTAGTCTAAACTATAGAAAGCCCTTGTCTAGATCTCATACTATTATAGACACTATTGAAAATCTTCACTCAAAGCACGTACCTATCTGGCTCATTTGAAAACTACTTTTATACTTTCAGTTAGAATGTTGCTTTCAGAGAATAAATATTACCTCAAAAACCTTCAGAAATTCTTCTCTGCTTTAAGAATGGATAGAAATTTAGCCAAGCATGATGATACAGGCCTGTACCTATAATCCACACACAGAGAAGGCTGAGGCTGGAGGATTGCAAGTTTGAGGCCAGCCTAAGGTACATAGAAAGAGCCTGTATCAAAAATAAGTAAAAGAAAAAAAAAGGAAGAAAAATGAACCCATCAGTGTTTTACAAAACCTTTCATGCTACACCTCATTTTAACTCTCCAGTTTGATGTTTCATTCTGGAAACCCCTCATTCCCAGCTCTGGCCATAATGGGTTCTCATCTTCTCCATTGCTCTCACTGCTTTCCAGTGTGGTCTGGACCCATTCACACACATCGATTCAACTTCCTGCACTTTCCTAAAACATTTATCCTTACTCTATCTGTTCCGATTCTTTAAATGCATTCTGATTTGGGAATCTTTTAAAATTTCCCAAATCCTCTTACTTTTTTGTTCTCTAGATCGTCAGTAAATTTCACATATGAAATTATGTCATTTATAAATAATAATTATACTTGTTTTATAATATTCTGCTCACTTATTTCCTCCTCATTTAATTTTACTGGTTGAAGGGTCTACAATCATTCTGACCTTTTATTTCCTTTGTGTGTGTGTGTGTGTGTGTGTGTGTGTGTGTGTGTGTGTGTGTGTGGCACTGGGGGTTGAACCCAGGGCCTTGCACTTGCATGCTGTTGAAGTGCTGGACTACTGAGCTCTATGCCCAGCCCTTTTTTTTTTTTTTAACCTTTCTGAGGCAGGGTCTTGCTAAATTATGCAGACTACCTCTGGTCTCCAACTTGCGATCCTCCTGCCTCTGCCTCCCCAGCTGCTGGGATTACAGGCATATGCCACCATGCCCGGCTACCTTTTATTTTCTTAAATATATTTTTAATTGACACATAAAAATTATATTTATGATGTAGCATCTGATATTTTCATCTACATTATACATTGTGTAATGTTGAAGTTAGGGTAAGCATATCTATCTCCTTAAAAACATTTATCATTTCTTTATGATGAAAACATTTAATATCATTTCTTCCAGACTTTGGAACTATACAGTAAATTATTATTACCTATAGTTACTATCGGGGCTGGGATTTAGCTCAGTGGGTAGAGTGCTGCACTGCAGTCTCTGGGGCCCCGAGTTCAATTCCCAGCACCACAAAAATGGGAGAAGGGCCTGGCAATCCACTCCCAAGGCAATCCCGAAGCACATAGCCATTGAAAACCCTGTAAGGGTCGCTATGAGTCGGTTACCGACTCGAGGGCACCTAACAACAACATAGTTACTATGTTTATGGCCATACCACCCTGTTGTCCAATCTCATGTGATCTTGGAAGCTAAGCAGGGTCAAGCTTGGTTAGTCTTTGGATGGGAGACTACAGAAATCAGGTGCTGTAGGCTTTGGAGAAGGACCCAATAGCCCATTCCCAAAACAATCAGCCATTGAAAATCCGATGAATACTAGAGAAGCTTTGACATAGTGCCAGGCATGGCACAGTGTCAGGTAGAGTTTTGTTCTGTTATACAATGTGTCGCTATGACTTGGACCCAAGCCGATGGCACCTAACAACAACAACAACAACAACAACAACAACAACAACATCCCTATACTATATAATAGCACACCAAAACTTCTTGCTCCTACCCAATTGTAACTTAATTCCTATTGACCAACCCTTCCCATATCTCTCTTTCCTCCTAATACACTCTGGTAGCCTCTGGTAGCAACTAATTTACTCTCATCTGCTATGAAATCAATTTTTAGAGTCCCAATATTAGTGAGATCATGTGGTACTTGTCATTCTGTGCCTGGCTTATTCCACTGGACATAATGATCTCCAGTTTACCTGTGTTCCTGCAAATGTCAGGATTGAATTCTTTTTAATGCCTGAGTAGTATTCTATTGTGTATATGAACAAATTTTTTCTTTATCCATTCATCAGGGGATGGACACTTAAGTTGTTTCCATTTCTTGGCTATTGTCAATAGTGTTACAATAAAAATGAGACTATGTGGGAGGTCAAAGGAGTTCTCAGAAACGTGAGGCTGCTGTCTTTAGAAAGTACTACTTACAAAGATGGCCTCTGGTATGCATTTGGGAACTTGATTATGAGAATGTTTCTACCTTTCTCTGTTAATAACACCTTTCTGTGCCTAAAGTGTTTGTTCAAACAATATGGTTTGTGTGAACATCATCTTTCCTTCTGAGATTTGAGGAAATACTGGTCAGAGAGTACCTGTGTTATGAGCTCTCAGTAAAACTTGTGGACTCTTAGTTTCTAACAAACATCACTGGTAGACATGTTACTCATGTTATTAAAACTTATGGGTAGAGAAATTAAGCTTATCCTGTGTGAATTTCCTGGAGGAGGACTCTTAGAAATGTGCCTGTTTTCCTATGAACTTTACTCATGAACCTTTTTCATTTGCTGGTTTTACATTATATCTTTTCACTATAATAAAGCATAGGTATTGATACATACAACTATATGTTGAGTCCTGTGAGTTCTTGTGGTAAACAGTCAAAACTGGAGTGTCATGGGGACTCTTTCCCCACACACCTATATACATACACATATATTAATAAACATGCATACATTCACATGCATAGTAATGATAAAGAACACTTGCCATTGAAATATACACTGGCTTTTAACAAGTCTTTTTATCATTGACTGATAGAATAACATTTTTCACCTTATTAACTTATTCACATGGTATGTGTTATGAATAGATTTCTTATCCCCAATCACTCCTAATCCCTGGTTCTGTTGACTTTTGTGACACTGCACTATACCAGATTATTTTCCTTCTCTTTTACAGCTATTCCTAAATCTCCTTGCATGAGTTTTTCTTCCTTTTCTTGTCCTTTAGGTATATTTATGCTTTATCCTCAGCTATTTTTCTTTTCTCACTCTTAATTAGGAAGATTATAATTAAAAATTGTAATTGAATTCTCATATTCTCTCATGCACACTCATTCTTTGAAGTATGGTCTATACACTTATTGACATATCAAAACCTATCTCTAGCTGCTCTGAGCCCTTCCAAAATTTCAGATGCATGTATGGAATCACCTCCTGGGCATCACTCCTAAATGCCCCATTAGCACTACACACTCAGTGTGTTTAAAACTGAACTTGTTATCTTGTCCTCACTCTTCTGTTGTCAATCTCCATTAATTATAGTATGGTATAAACCTGTGACACTTTTCCCTCACTTAGCCCATACAAATTACCATTCTCCAAATTTGGTTGATTCTAAATATCTTTCATGCCTGCAGCGGTAGCCCTGTGGCATCTGATCCCATCAGATCTCGGAAGCTAAGCAGGGTCGGGTCTGGTTAGTACCTGGATGGGAGACCGCCTGGGAACACCAGAACTGTAGGCTTGGGAGAAGGACCTGGCAACCCCCTCCCAAAAATCAATCTGCCATTGAAAACCCTATGAACAGCAGAGAAGCACTGACAATAGTGTTTCCCCTGTTGTACAGAGGGTCGCTATGAGTTGGATACCGACTTGACATCACCTAACAACAACAACAAAATATCTTTCAAATTTGTCTGGCTTACTCCCACTTCACTGTACTATCTCTAGTTTACACTACTTTATCTTTGCTGATGTTACTAGTGCATCCTTTTATTGGTGTCCTTAACTCAAGCTGCCCATTCTCTATGTTGTAGTTACAGATTTTTGTATAACTTGCAAATTTGATCATCTTTCTTCCTTGATTAAAGTTACCATAGTTCTCCATTACCATTGAGAAGACCAGCAGTCCTAGTGTGGCTTAGAAAGCTCTTGTGCCTCTTAAGCTGCATCACTTGATATAACTCCTTAAAAAAACACAGATTCAAACTTCAGCCATTTCTAATTATTTCTTCAGAAAAAAATGAATTGCACATACTTACCTGACTTTCCTCCAAGTTTGAATCAGGATCCTTTTCAAGCTATTTTGGGAAAGCATGAGCACATTGTAGCACTCCATGCATGGACTTTCATTGCCTTTATTCTCTCCTAAACTGTAATGTCTGTGAGGGCAGAGACCATCTGTAAACTTGTTGCTCCCTCATGGCCCAGTGTTCAGTACATCCATTTTGAATGAGTGAGTGAGTGAGCAAGTGAATGATGGTACCATGCATGTAGTTTTGAATCCTGTTTTTTTAAAAACGAAACAAAACAAAACATTGCTGTCAGTGTGCCCTACTCCTGACAAGCTGTTGGGAGGGAAGCTGATCTCTTAACCCAGGCTGAAGGGCAATGATAAGCAGCCATGTCTGGAAACAAGTGAGCACATGCTATAGTCCACTTATTGGAAGAATAAAGGCTTAATAGGATGGCTATAGGAGAAAAAGAAGAAATGCAAAGAGTGGACAGATGTGCAGTTTCCAAAAGTCACTCCAATTCCTGATGGCTCTTTTATTCCTTGCCAGCTTCACTTCATATACATCCCTACAAAAAAATCTTACTTGAGATAACTTGAACTCTTCTTTGGGATGAGAAAGAGAAAACACAATCAATAAGTATGTTTTAAATGTTGCTTAAAATTCTATAAAGCATCCCTGCCCCCTTTTATTTGATAGTACTTAGAAGTTGAACCCAGGGCCTTGCACATGATTCTAGGGAAGTGCTCTACCACTAAAATGCACTCCCAGCACTTTTTTTTTTTTTGAGATAGGGTCTCCCTAAGTTGCACAAGGTGTATCTGGCCTCAAATTCACAATCCTCCTGCCTCAGTTTCTTGAGTAGCTAGAATTATAGGCCTGTCCATAGTGCCTGGCTTATAAAACCTTTTTCTTTAATAGCTGAGTATATTCAATATGGGTTAACGCCACTTTATTAACACTTTATTGTTGTTGACTCCAAGTGTTTTAAGCTACAAATATACATATTTATACTTGAAAACCTTTGTGTGCATTTAAAACTATTTCTTTAGTATGTAATCTTTGATATTACATTCTGGATCAAACATGCATTTTTAAAAAGACTATTGAAAAACATGACCAAACACTCTAAATTGCTTTCTGGAAATTTTCTACCAATTAATTATTCCACTTAAACGGGCTTAATTTTCAAGCTTTCCTGAAATTAAAAGAGGTAAACCCATTGGAAATAGGTAGTCATAGGTTACAAAATGAAGCTCCCTGCTCCAACTTAGTGACAGTTTTCTACTCCTGCTCACTCTGCTCCTCTCACATACACAAATGATGTTGAGGGGTGCCAAAAGGTGAGGATTTTCCACAGCACACGATGTCTGCAGACATGGAAGAGCTAGCTGACTCCTGCTACAGTAATAGCAATATTGGTATTACTATTTCTATTCCTATTTGCTTTCTGCACAAACAGCCACCAATTCTGCAAATGCTGAAGCTGTTTTCCTCGGCCAACATGTTCTAGTGATCACTGCAAAAATGCCAGCTGCGGCTAACAGAGGGAAAGATTTCTCTAATATTCCTGTTTTGGGAATGGAAAAGGGAAACAGTACTAACTGTGAATTGGAAGCCAGTTTTCATAGAAGTCATTTCTTCTCCAGTTCCATACCTTCTACCCAAATATTGGGCTGAGTTTCTGGGGTTCAAACCCCTCCGGTTGCTCTCTAACCAGGCTTTTTTCTGCTCAGTCTGCAGGTTTCATCCTCATCATGTTCAGAAATGGGTGGGTTGCATCATAGTATTTGTATGGAAATAGAAGAAAGGTGCCAACTCTCCTAAAACATTCTGCTCCTTTGCTTTCTTTGAAATTTCTGACAGGCTTACTATGGGGAATGGGCGCTTCAGGCAGTCTTCAATTAATTTCCTCTGATCTCTGTAAATGGCACTGATCAGAACCACGATGGGCACACAAACACTGGAATTAATAGAACAACTTTCAGCCAGTGACAAGGCAACTCCCTCTCTGCGGGTGTTCTGGGAAAGGGAGTGGCCAGCTTAGTGGTACTTTACAATCCCCAAGGGCACCTGGCCATGGTGTTCACATTTATTTCAGCCATGGCCCTGTCAGGTTGATTACATAGTTCTAGACAAGACTGTTTTGCGTAGATTTCTGGAGCAGCTCAGCTGGTTAGCTGCTAGGAAGCACTAATAACCTGGAATTAGAGTGACAGGAGAGTCCCAGGTTTGGTCCTCTACTGTGAGCTGCTGCCAGTGTCTGTTTGTCTTAAAAGAGCAACTGGAAAATAGGAAATTCACCCAGGTCATTTTGCCTTACGTAATAAATATGCATACTGCTCACTGAGGGCTTAATCTGCGCTAGAGGCTTTGCATAATTGATCTTCAAATCTGAAAACCCACCTACATATCTGTTTCCATTAAACCCACCTACATATCTGTTTCCATTTCTGTTTTTAAAGTGAGAAAACCAAGATTCAGAGAGTTTTAGGGATTTCCTAAAGCCACACAGCTAAAGCTGCCAAAGCCCAGATTTTATTCAAAACCACCAGATGCCATATCTTGGGCTGTTCATCCCAGGAAATACCTTCCTACAATCTTCAGGATCTTTAATGAGAACCATGGGTGTATCCTGTCCAATATTAGTAACCAAGATGATAGAAAAAAAGTGCAGAGAAGAGCAGTTTGGGCTAAGGAAAATGGCAGCCAAATTCTACTAGCCTTGGGAAAGAGATGCAGCACTTAAATTTAGCCAGAGATTTCAACATGAAGGAAGTTCATTAAACTTAAAGCTCACTACTAAAACTTTACAGTAAGGATCTACACTGTTTTGCATTTCCATTGGCACAGCGGTTATGACTCCTCTCCAAAGTACACTGCCAAGAACTTAGGAATCAGATCATGTTACTCTTCTGTTACAAACCTTCCACATTTTCCCATCCTCTTAAAGATGAATCCCAAACTCTTTAAAGCAACAAACTAGTTCTTTTCACTACTGCCCTTTTCCTATTCCATGCTTCTCTTCCTCAATTAGCTTCAGTCCCTTGAGCAAATCCTCTGTGTCCGTCACGTTATTTTCTGTTGCTTCTGGCAGTGGCCTCCTCCTCCACTCAATTCACCTCTCCCTCCCACTTCTATCTTCCAAAAACCAGTAACTTAAGACTCAACTATTTTGAGAAGCACTCCCTGTCTAATCACCCTCATTTCCTCTCTTGAGGCCAAATTATGTGTTCTTTTCCCTGTAACTCTAGTGTTCTCCAGTGACCCCAGTCAGCCCACATTGTACTGAAATGTGATTTAGTTTACTTGAATTCTCTCTGACTAGACTTCCAACTGTTGGTTTTGCTTAATAGCCTCCATTAGGATGTTAACAAATACTAAATTCAAAGAATCAGGCAAAGTTTTGATTAAAGCTTTCTCTGGTAATTTCTACATTTTTACTTTCCTGCAACATATAATTAATTCAAAATCAGTTCCATTTCAAGTATTTATTGAAATTCTCCTGCAATCTCCTCTTGGAGTCCTATTTCTACAGGGTAAATAGAAATACTGTTTAGCTACAAGTGGGGCTTAAATAGACAAAGTTATAAAGTTTTTGAAATAAGCATTTGCTTTAGATAATATGAAACAGGTATTGTATGCCAAATTAATCCTATGCAGCATTCTAATATTAGGTAAAAGGAGTGGATAATAATATCTTCTGATATTTCAGAGATATTAAAATATATCTTCAAATGAGGCAAACATTTGAAAACAATATGGATTTGTTTGGCTTCAGTTATATTCTTTTTTATACTTTTGTTCTATGTAGAGTTAGAGAAAGAGTGAAGAATTGGACTGGTTTAATGAAAAGTTTGGTTGAGCTTGAAATTACCATGTAAATAATACAAATAATTTATCCATGGGCAGTGCTTATGTGTCCAGTCTTGGGCTTAGCTTCGGTGATCTAAAATGTGTAGGTACACTGTATTATTTCATACCTGTGTGAAATAGAACTGGTTGACCACAGGATTGGGCTCAGAAGCCTGGATTTTCAGGGCACACCCTATCATAAACTCTGGGGTCTGTTGATGGAATGGACTCCCATTCCCAGAGTAGACTCCCAGAATAATGTGAATGGCAGGGGAAGGTTGACTGTGTCTTCCACATTCATGGAGCATCCATTTATTCACATAACCAACACTGACTTTTGTTTAGAAGAAGATTTTAAGGATGCATCTTTTAAAATAGGGCAGCATAACTCCTTAATGAATAAGGGAATAGAATATTGTGCATGCATTTTTCATTTTCAGAATAACTTTCAAATGTAAACAGACTAAGTCAAATATATATATATATATGTATATATATATATATATATATATATATATATATATACATATATATATATATGGATTACTTATACAAGTATTTCACATTCACAAGTTAAAATAGTAGGGTTCATCAATGTGGCTGAAGGATAAGCAATTTTATTAGGGTTAATTAATTTATTTTTAGATAGTTTAATTTGTATTTCCCAACTTTTCTAAAGCCACTGCCACATGAGACCAAAAAGGTTTTATGCAGCTTAACTTTTATGCAGTTTGCATTATAATCTTTGTGGCATTTGTTTTCCACCCATAACAACATGTTATTAGATATGCATTTATAATGTGCATAGTACCCTCACCACACTACCTTGAAAATCACATGCCAACTTTGGTATATACAAGAATGAACCCGCAATTAACCAACAACCAGACTTCTAAAGTTATGGTTTAGATGAAAAGTGCTTTGATGGCATTAGCTTCTACCCAGGGTCATTATACAGAACTGATATCTTGTTCCAGGTCCAAAAATTTCTTTAAGGAAGTAGAAATTTCTTTAAGGGAGGTCTAATGGAATAACTGACATCTCAGGAAAGAACTCATGATATGTAAATTCACTTACTTGAAAACAGAGCTTAAGTATACGAAGATTAGGAAAGCACCCACTTATTACATATTTTAAGCTTTTTCCTTGAACTTCAAGAACTCATGCTTTGTCTCTATAATCTATTTCAAATCTCATGTCCACATAAGCCTTCATTTTTAAGTGTCATAAAACTATTGTTACTTTTTAAAAAATAAAATATTAAAAAACTTCATTTTCCCTACTTGAATTTAGTTACGTCATGGGTCTTCATTAAGCCTACCTTAGATAGCTAAAAATCCTGATTAAATATTTGACATTTGAAAAGATAAATATTTTAGTCTCTTCCCCCGTTGGGAGCTTTTAATTTGGTAATCAGTTTACTGTTTCATTAGATGAGCAAGTTAATCAGAGAACCATAGTAGCAATAGAAATTACCAAGCTTAATGATTCAGGAATCCTCCTGAAGTGAAAATAATAACTAAACTGAATAATCTAAACTGATTAGCTTTGCTTGTATCATAACATCTCTTGGGACCATAATATTAAACTTATCACATTAGTATTTTCCATTAATTCATTTCATGTCTATTCTAGTATCCCAAAGCAATTCTGCAAATGCAATTTACCAATTCATTATTTTTAAAAATTGCTTTTGGCCTTATCCTTTGGAGAGTATTAGCTCTTATAATTCAAAATTGTTATGTAAATATCATGACAAAACAAGAGTCATTTCCAATATGTGGGCCATATCTCTGATTCTTGAATTATGTAATGAAGTAAAATACACATTGTATTGGCTTCTGCCAGGCAGTCCACATGAGACCACTTCATCAAGAGTAAAGCTATTATGCATTGTAAAGAATAGGAACATGTGAAACAGAAACTGTCCTCAGGGAATGTACAATCTTTGATATTGAGAAGACAACATATAAAACAATAATTTTTAAATAATATGTGGCAGATTGGGATGATTAAAATATGCAGTATAATTTACATATTTAAAGATTGCCATTCAAAGAGTGACTTTGCTAAACTATCAACTAAGTCTGTTGAAGTGGGATAGCATAAAAATTTTTGAATGCTGTGATTTGGATTTGCTTTCAGAGAGTTACAAAACCATGTAGGAATTCACACACTTTTTATAATGCAAAGATACTATAGGCAGTGTGACTTGACTTTTACTGACCTTAGAGTGATTTGAAAATCACATTTTTCGCAATTATATACATGCCCAAGTGCCTGCAGCCATACCACTATGGCATCTGATCCCATCAGATCTTGAAAGCTAAGCAGGGTCAGGCCTAGTTAGTACCTGGATAGGAGACCACCTGAGAACACCAGGTGCTATAGGCTTCGGAGAAGGACTCAGCAGCCCACTCCCAAGAAACAATCAGCCATTGAAAACCCTATGAATACAGAGAAGCACTGACAATAGTATTTTGTCTGTTGTACGTAGAGTCATTATGACTCAGACACCAACTTGACAGCACCTAAAAGCAACAACAAAATGCCCAAGCATTTAAAGGAATTCCAACAAAGATTTATAAGTATTATATTTAACTTACCAAAAATATATGAATTTTTAAGATAGCAAATTTGTATTTATAATGTTGTTGTTGTTAGGTGCCGTTGAGTCGGTATCCGACTCATAGCGACCCTCTGTACAACAGGGGAAACACTATTGTCAGTGCTTCTCTGCTGTTCATTGGGTTTTCAATGGCAGATTGATTATTTTTGGGGAGGGGGTTGCCAGGTCCTTCTCCCAAGCCCACAGCTTCTGGTGTTCCCTGGCGGTCTCCCATCCAGGTAATAACCAGGCCCAACCCTGCTTAGCTTCCGAGATTTGACAGGATCGGATGCCACAGGGCTACAGCTGCAGGCGTATTTATAATAGTTGCATAAAATATATGGATATAGGACACATATTGGTATGTTAAAGTACAATGTCATAGGACTTCAGATGAATGTGATTTGGATAGCAGTCAGAAATAATAGGACATTACTGATGGAAAGAAAGAAAGAAAAGAAAAGAAATCATGGAAATTTCAATGGCCAGAATACCAAGGGAGCTGAGAGCATAACTCAGTCTTGAAGGCCTGAGAAATTGGAGGCAGGGGATCCTGGCTTACTGCCCAAAGTTTTATGGTCAGAGAATTTGAAGTTCTGATGTCCAATGGCAGAATAAGATAGGCCCTTGGTCAAGTAGAGAGAGCTAATCACTTTACCTCTGCTTTTTGTCCTATTGTATCCTCAGCAGGTGGGATGATGCCTACCCACAATGAGTCAGGACAGATCTTCCTTACTGAGTCCACTGATTCAAACGTTACTATCTTCAGAAAGCCCCTCACAGGCTCATCCAGACATAATACTTTCCCTGCTAAGTGGATATACCTTCATCTCGTCCAGTTAATACTTGAAATTAGTTATTATTTAAGTGAAAGAAGCCAGTCACAAAAGATTATATAGTGTATGATTTTATGTAAAATGTCCTTAACAGGCAAATCTTGAAGAAGAAAGAAAGAAAGTAATTGGTGCTTGCTTGAGACTGTGACAATGGAGATATAGGGAGGTGATGGCTAAAGTATAAGGAGTTTCTTTCTGAGGTAATGAAAATGTCCTAAAACTGAGGGGATGTTTGCATATATCTGCGAATACACTAAAAAAATTGAATTATACACTTTTAATGAATGAATTATATAGTAATTATACATGTGGATTATACCTCAACACATCTGTTACTGAAAATAACACAAAGACAAGCAAACAAGAAAAAGAAGTAGTATACTCTGTGAGATCCAGGTCTGAGTTTGCCATCTCCCTGCATGGGATTCTCAGTTAACCTTTGCACCTCTCTTCTTCCCTCTCTGTCATACACCACACACACACACACACACACACACACACACACACACACACACACACACACACACTAGTTGCTTGCACCCACTGATTCCTCTGTTCTTCCTGATTCTGCTTGGTCCCACCTTCCTCCCTTTCCCCCTGACCCACTGTCCCTGGGATCCCAGTACACATGGTATTTGAGACCTCTGGGTATTATTTTGAGGTGATGCCTTCACTCTGCCCCGTTGACCATGTTGTACAATGTCCAGTCAAGTTTAAGGCTGTAGTAGCTGAGCCTACCTTAGTTCACTAAAGAAGTCATATTTGGATGGGTTTACTTCATTCAGAGACATGGAGAAGAGTCTATACTCCAGCTGGCAAAGCCAAGAAAGTGGAAAGCCTACAGTATTTTTCAGATAAAGAAAATTTAAGAAGACCAAGAACTTTGTGAAAGCAGAGATTGTGTGAGACTGATGCTAGAAAAGCAAGCAGGGCTGACTGTGGGGCCCTCATGTCCCATGCTGAGAGGCCTGGTGTGGGTTTGACAAGAGTTAGTAAATTTGTGGCAGGTTCAAGAAAATGAGGCCTGGGAACACAGAACCACTGAGGTAAGGCAGTCACCAAGCAATCAATTGGGTCACCTAAGTTTTGGTGAGACCACACCAGTTTCATTGTCCTAAGTCCCATTTTTCAAAGGAGGTGATAAATAGGTCAACAGTCACCAGATCAAGTCCCATTTTTCTAAGAAAAATGATTCCCCTGACCTGGCCAGCAGTCAGTCCCCTAGCTAATTAATCTCTAGGTAGAAACAATAGGAACAACTGCCCTTTAACACTACTGGGCCAACATACAAGTGCCCCCTAAGTGAAGACCAGTCTACTGAAGTCAGCTCAAAAAGTCCAGCCCAAAAAAGGGGACATAAAAAATCCTGAACAACAACCCCAAGTCTGCTACCCAGTCAGGACCCTCTCCATTTATATGGAGGCTTTGTCTGTCCTCTCGTTGAAATCTACCTTTCTCTCACTTGCCTTGTCTATCTTTGTGTTTATTCCTGGGTCCATGGACCCCGGAGTCTAGTGCCCCAGACCTGAGGAGAAACTCTGGTCTCAGGGTGACCATTAGGCAAAGGAAAATCCCTGAGTCTTTCATAACTGAGTCAACTACAAGAGGGATTTTTCTGTTTCATCATGGTACCTCTTGATGGTCTCAAACTGTATTCTGCATTGGTAGCATATGGCCACACATAACTAATCTTCTTCCCTTGAAATGATCACTTCATGTTTTAAAACCATCATTAATTGAACTGAATTTTTCCACAACTCTAATGCTGATCATGAGTCACATTTATTATCATTATCATCATTACGTGTTTTATGCTATATATTAACAAAGCCTTTAAGATTCTACCTAAATATTTTATCCCAGACCCTTAGAATTCATGCTAGTTGTTTTGTAACCAAGATGAGCAACCTGAATATTTCAAAAATTTTGGCACACACATTGCATAAATTAGAGTTAATAGCTTCCTTTTTAATTAAAAGACAATCTAGAACATAAAATTGAGAGAACTCAAACAAAACTTTTAAAGATATTATTGATCAGAATTCCAAATTAATTTGCAAATCATAGCCACATGAACAAATATCTTTTAACTATGGGCTCCCTGTCACACTGCACCTGACACAATTTAATAAGATTCTGACAGGATCCAGAGAATCAATTTTGTTCACTGCCATCTACTTTCATTTCAACCATCTAGGTAATTACTGGCTTAGCTATGCAAATTATCATCATGTTATTTACAAGTCTCTAGAACATTCTCAAATGGAAGTGAAATGTACCTCCCTGAAGACCCAGCATTTCAGTTATGACTCCTTTACACCTTTCATATTCCACTTTGTATTCAGTTATTATGTACACCTCATCTGTTCCCCTGTTGATATGCTACTTACATCCAGAACTGTTTTTTTCCCTACCATTTGTTGTGTCAGTCAGCACACAAGTAAAATGTAGATGCTCAAGTATCTTTGAGCAAATGAGTGAATGAAAGAAAGCAGCAGGCTACATTTTCCTCACAGTCCCCTTTTAACCCTCTACTACTTGTGCATTGGGATTTTTCAGAAATTATTAGCATCCTACATATTTAAAGGTAAAGTATTAGATATCTTTTTTTGGGAAAAAAACTAAACAGGATAAGGTATGGACAGAATAACCATCAAGGATATATGTATATGCACACACACACACACATATATACACATACATATATATGTATATATACATACACACACATAAATATGTATATTATATATATAGTATAAAGTGTATTTTGTATTATATATACTTAAAGTTACAATCATTTACTATTGGAGATTGCCATAGATATATTTTATACAGCTTTATGAATGTCTTTAAAAATTGAACTAAAATAAATTTTCAAAAACTAAAAATCCATATATTTGAAATAAGCATTATAGGGTTATGTGTTTTGACATAAAGAGTGTCTCTGTGCTACTTTGGGTTGTTATTAAGAACAGAAGGATTCCTTTAAGTTATAGATTTATCCATGTGGTCTTTTCCTATACACAATTACATGTACATTTTGACTAATCATTTAAGTAATTGTTTATTTTGAACTTAATCAGAGATTGGTAATTTACTTAAAAATGTAAAACTCAATTTCTCTATAAAACTATGACTCAAAATATGAGAATATATATATATACATATATATGTATGTATATATATATATATATATATATATATATATATATAACTTCATTCTCAAGTGATACAAAAGGAATGTGGTGGCAGGCTTTGACACTCTTTTCCTACAAACCAACATTCAACAAACTCCAAAAAAATTAGCTGATATGCCTACAATTGGTAATGAGTCTCAGATATAAAGTATTATTGCTATATCTATATGTTGCCCAATACAAGGAAGCAAATTCTAGATCTCTTCAATCTTCACTAATGTTTACTAAGTACCTTTGTTGGCCCAAGGGTTTCTTGGTTGGTGAATAAACTTAGATGACGGGAAAAAAGTCATTTAGAATACTGTGAATTTTTTTCCCATGAAGAATTAAAGGTATAGGATAGGTCAGTAAAGAGATGGACTATGACAAAGGATCAGGAATCTTGCAGCCTAACCACTCTGGGAAATAAACTTGATCAGATTTGGCCATCTAAGATTTAGACTCTATACTGAAGATTTTGAGGATGTAAAGGCTGACATAAAAATCTGAAAGGACAGACCTTTTATGAATTGTAAATCAAACATTATTTAAACAAAATAGCTAGAAGTAGAAGAATTCAAAGTCATTATTTAGAAGTAAAAACAGACCAGACAGAGTGTCACTGGCCTGTAATTCCAGCAACTCAGGAGAAAAAGGCAGGAGGATCCTGAGCTGTGGCCAGAGGCAGCCTGTGTAATTTAGGGAGACCCTGTCTCAATGTCTCAAGGTTAAATAAAAGGGGAGGTGGTGTGGGGGTGCATCTCCGTGATAAGAGTGCTTGCAAAGTATTCTCGAGGCTCTGTATTCAGCTCCTCAGTACTAGAATAAAAAAAAAAGAAGAGAGAAAGAAAGTATGTAAACTTTTGGAGTTAAATTTTATGGGAAAAGATAAAATTTGGAAAAGAGCAGCATTTTGATGCTACCACAATAAAAAGACCTGCAGCCATTCCACTATGGTGTCTGATCCCTTCAGATCTTGGAAGCTAAGCAGGGTTGGGCCTGGTTACTACTTCGATGGGAGACCACCTGGGAACACCAGGTGCTGTAGCCTTAGGAGATGGACCTGGCAATCCACTCCCAAAAATCAATCCACCATTGAAAACCTTATGAATAGCAGGGAAGCACTGACAATACTGTTTCACCTGTTGTATGTGGGGTGGCTATGAGTCGGACACTGACTCGATGGCATCTCTAACAATAACAACAAGAAAAAAGGAGAATATTAAACTAGAAAAAAATTAGAATTTAATGTTAATGAGTACACTCATGTCATCGCAATTACTGTTTGTATTTTTATGCAAAAGAAAAACAGAGAAATTTGAGCATTAGTGTAATCCCAATTCAGTTTTAGAAATAGCTTTTAAGATGGTTTCCCAAATTGCCTTAAAATTCGAAGAGTTTCTCATGGATGAAAAAACCAATATGATCTGTCTTTTACTCATCTACAATACTTTCTGCCCCCATCTCCTACACAGCCCCTTACTTACTCCATTGCTTGAATTATGCTGACTGCCTCTGCTATTCTTAGGATATGCTAAGCACCTTACTTCTTTAGGCCCTTTGTTGGTTGTGCCTTACCACTGGGAGAATTTTACCCATAATTTTTGCATGATCAGTTCCTTTATTGCCTTTAGATCTTTGCTCAGGTGTGATCTTATTGATGTATCTTCTCTGACACCACTATTAAAAATAGTACCTTTCTCATCAATATCTATCCTTTTTGCATTCCTTCACATTTTTATGACATTTTATGCATGTTGATATATTATCTGCTCATTTATGTCTATCTCCCCCACTACAATGTAAGTTCCATAAGGGCATGAACTTAGATTCATCATAGTATCCCTAGTACCTGAGTGTTTGGCATATTATAGTAGGTCTTCAATAAAGACTTGTCAAATGGATGAACGATAAATAGTGCTAATACGTATTGATCCTTTAAGGCCCATAATTTTAGAAGTCCTTTAAAATAAGTTTTACAAAGGAGGAAATTTTCCTGCTTAATCATGAGAATTTAGAGTACACAAGTAGACCCATATTATTCTGCTTATCTCTAGCATCTAGCACTGCTAGGAAAAAAACAGAATGGATTGAAAAAGGCAGACAGTTAAAAACAAATGATCGGTGAATAGTTGTAAGAAAGAATGATGAAGACAACCCAAAAGAGCAAGGAAAGCCAGAGCCTTGGAGCTGTACATTGATAATCACACACACATACATACATCCCCATCTCTCTCCCTCTCCCCCTCCCTTCCTTCCCCACTTCTCTCTCTCTCTCTCACACGCACACACACACACACACACACACACACACGCACACACACCCATGCACAGTGCAACTCTTCCCCTCCTAAGAAAAAGAGCAACTAATAGAGAGCATCTTCTTCCTCTGCTGGTTGTTGTAAATCCAGTATGGGAATTTTTAACTGGTATATACAGTGTAGTTAGTGAAATTAACTTGTTAATTTACTGGGAATTACCTGTAGAGGATAATATGTAGGCTTATTGATTTATAGTCATGACTCAACTCTAATCTTATTTCTTTCTCCTCCTCTACCTCCTTATCTGCTTGCCGCTCCTCCTCCTCCTCCTCCTCCTCATCCTCCTTTTTTTGCAAAACTGGGGAGAGCCAAACCCAGGGCCTCATGCATGTTAGGCAAGTCCTCTACCACTGACCTATACCCCCCTGCCTTTTTTTTTTTTTTTTTTTTTTTGATACAGTGTCTTCCTAAGTTGCACAAGCTGCCTCTGGCCTTAAACTCACCATCCTCATGCCTCAGCCTCCCCTGAGTCACTGGAATTAAAGTGCGTGCCATCACACTCAGCACTCTTACAACTTTTAATCTAGGGTAATTTTCACAAAGTGTGTTCTACAGACACCAATCACTATGCGATAACCATACAAATAGAGTCTTTGTTCAAATAATCTTAGAAAGACTAGGTTAAGCAAAGTTGAACAGAATTTTCCATAATAGGAATTCTTAGAAACTTTAAAGTATACCTCACAGATCAAGAGAACAAAACAAAACAACAAATAAAAAACAACTCCCCGCAAAAAGCCCAGATCTCTAGATTAATTAGTCTTGTAGTGTTGTTTCTGACCGAACACCATGCATTACCTTTTAATCTTTCCTTCCAGTGTTTGAGAAATTTTGATAGGAAAGAAATTATACTGTTCTCCTTCTATAACCACCATACAGTTCTTGAGCCAGTATTAGGTAGCCTTACCCTTTGTATTAGTCACCAGTCATCACTGTAGCAGAAAGACCCACCCAAACAAACTATGGAGGAAGAAGCTTACTGAGAACTCAAAGCTGGAGAATCAATCCATAATGGCAGTAGGGCAGGCATGGCTCTGGTGGCAACAGGGCCTGTGGCCGAGGACCTCACAACATGGTAGACCAGGAACAGAGAGAGACCCAACCCTCAGTTCTGGGGTAAAAACCTCCAAAGGTCTGCCTCCAGGGAGCTACTTCCAGCAAAGGCCCACCTCCCAAATTTCCACTGCCTCCCAGGGCAGCAACCTCAGCTGGGGATCAAAGGATATAACTTTTGGACACAATTAAGTTCCTAATTATAATACCCTTTTTCTCATTTGTGTTTGTTTGTCTTTGTTAAAACTTGTTTTAACATTTCAAAAAAAAATGTTTGAGAGTAATACAATTGATCCTTTATATCCTCAGGTTCTACATCCAGAAATTCAAACCCACCCCACTCCTTTCAGCATGTGATGCAAAAAAATTTTTTTTTGAAAAAATTAACATTTTATCTATGCTGAACATGTACAAATTTTTTCCCTTGTCATATTCACTAAACAAGACAGTGCAACAATTATTTGCATTGTCTTAAGTATTGTAAGTAATCTAAAGATGATTTAAAGTATATGGAAGGATGTGCATAGGTTACAGCAAACATTGAACCATTTTAAATAAGGGACTTGAGCATGTGCCAAAGATACTGGTATTGGCAGTGGTTCTGGAACCAAACTTCCACAGACACTCACAGAGGAGCCTAAGGGAAATAAGGAAGAGGGAGGATTGGGCAAAGTTTGATCAGTGTGAAGTAGGAGTAAGAAGTTCTGGTGTGCTATTGCACAGTAAAGTAAGTGGATTACCATGTCCTTCTCCCATTTTGGTGGTGCTGGGGATTGAACCTGGCTCCTCAGAGAGTGCAGACCAGCACTCTACCAACTGAGCTAAACCTCAGCCCAGGCACCCCGCATAGATTTTTTTTTAATTAAAGAAAATATTGTGAGTGTTGTTTCTAAGGAGACAAAACTCTGAGAAAAGATAAAAATTCAGGAGACTTTCAGATTATTTATGCCAGGCATGTCATTCAACATTAATGGTTTTCCTACCTCTCCTTCTTCCCTAATTATGTAACAATACGCCATGTGGAGGGGAGAGCTAATATTGCTGAGTGCTTTTCTATATTATCTGTTGCACAGAGACCTCTACTAGATTAATATTATCTAACCTCGGACATCACCTTTTACTCACTTTTCCCCATGAAGATGTGTGTTTTCTCTTTGACAAATTATAGTGGATGCTAGTTTATTAAACTGCCATAGCTTGGGGATTTTATCTCCTTCCTTGGCTGTTTCAGGGCATTATGAAGTAAAGATCTGGGTAACTGTATTTGCTCTGCAGAGCCATATGTATTCTGAAGTGACCAGTCTTGCCTTCTTTACAAAAGTTGTCTAGTTTCTGTAATGAATGGGAAATGTGTTACTACTCTGTCCATTAAAAAAAAAATCTTTATGCTTAGAACAGAAAAACTGCAACAATAGTACAGAGAGTTTCCGTGTATGCCACATCCAGTTTCCCCTATTAATAACTTATGTGGTACATTTGCTCAATTAATGTAGCAACAATCATACATTGTTAACTTTGTTGTTAGGTGCTGTTGAGTTGGGTGGGACTCATAGCAACCCTTTGCACAACAGAACGAAATACTTTGACACTGTGCCATGCCCTGCACTATCATCAACGCTTTCCTGCTATTCACAGGGTTTTCAATGGCTAATTGTTTCAGGAGTAGATTGCCAGGTCCTTCTCCATAGCCTACAGCACCTGGTATTCCCAGGTGGTCTCCCATCCAAGGACTAACTTGCTGACCCTGCTTGGCTTCTGAGATCAGGTAAGACGGGATGCCAGGATGCTATGGCTGCAGACACATTATTAACTACAGTCCATTAATTATTCTGATTTCCTTACTTTTTACCTAATGTTATTTTTTCCTCCCATAAAGCATACACATTACTTGTAGTCATCATGTCACTTTAGTCTCCTCTTGGCTGAGACTGTTTCTCAGACCTTACTTGCTTTTGACAACCTTAAGAGTTTGGGGGAGCAATACTCCTCTATTGGAATGTGTTGTTGTTCTTCTTATGATTAGAATGGGCAATGTGTTTGTAGCAGGAAGACTACAGAGACTACAGACTACTGAGGTAAATAGCTCAGTCTGGCCTCAAGCATGATCCTCTTGCCTCAGTCTCCCAAGTGCTGGGATTACAGATTTGTACCACCACACCTGGCCTCTTGACATGAGTTTTTGTGATTGATGTTGACCTTGATCACCTGGCTGAGATAGTGTTTGTCAAGTTTCTCCCCTGAAAGGCTACTCTTTTCCCCCACTTTCCATCACATACTACTTGGAAGGAAGACATTATGTACAATTCACACTCATGGAGTGAAAGTAATGTTCCACACTCTTACATTGTTGGTGGAGCTGTAAATTGGTGCAACCACTGTGGAAATCAATATGGAGGTACCTCAAAAAACTGAAAATAGATCTACCATATGACCCAGCTATAACACTGTTGGGAATTTACCCAAAGGGAAATGGGTCATCATACCACAGAGACACCTGCATCTCCATGTTCAATGCAGTGCTTTTCACAATAGAAAGGATATGGAATCAACCAAAGTGCCCTTCAACAGGAGAATGGATAAAAAAAACTATGGTATATATACACAATGGAATACTACTCAGCAATCAAGAAAAATGAAATAAGGTCATTGGCAGCAAAATGGATAGAATTAGAGAAAATTATTTTGAGTGAACAAACCCAAGCTCAGAAAGAGAAACAACACATGTTCTCACTCATATGAGCGAGCTGATTCAAAATTACAAGAAGGAAAAATCCTATTCAAAGGTCGGATCATAATAAAAGGGGGGAGATAAGAATGATGTCAATATAAATGGACTAGAAATTGCATGTAATTGTTCTAACAAGATAAAAACAAAGACCACAACAGGAAAAGTTTCTATCTTAAACAGAACTGGAACCCAAGGACATATAGAAAAAAACTACTAAGTAAAAGATAGAGAAGACTTAGATGGGAAACTTAGATGGGAAGGGTGGGAGAGGGGGAAGCATAGGGGAGGGTAAGGGGTAACCTATATGAATAATGTTTATCAAAATGCATATATGGAAATGTCACAATAAAAAAAGAGTAATGTTCCACATTCATAGACTGTGTATAATCTGTTTGATGTTAACATTAAGCTTTTGATATGTATATTTATTACCATACATTTTATAAGGGAACTGTGCTGTCCTGTTAATGAAGATATTTACAGATTTATAAGATAGCCTGCATAATATGATAGCTTGGGCAAAGACACAGAACTAAGTAAAGAAAGAAAATGTGTTTTTCATTAATTGGACACTTTGTGAGTAGTATGGCCTCAAAGTTGATGCTGTGGTTCCAAAGATATACTTCCAAGAAAAATAAAAAGCATAACTTTTAAATAGAAAATCTGCACTAGGGTACGTGGACAAGGATTTTGAGATACAAATAAAATGGATTTTGCTGCCTGGAGGCAAATTTCTGTAGAATAGTGAGTGTTTTCCAAAGTCCAGTGGGAATAGACAAATATAGGTGGATCTTTCAAATATCCAGCATGTGATCCTATTGATGTCTTAGGAAAGTGGCATGATATATATTCCTCAATCTTCACTGGTGGGTATCCACAGAGCCTGAGGAAAGCATGATAGTCCAAGACATCCATGAGACAGACAATAAAATGATTAGACCAATGAAAATAATTCTCCCATTTTGTCAAAGTGGCTTTTCACAAGCTGCTTAAGTTTATTCATTCAAACTCTATTTGGGATAAAATAATATTTTTACTTCATTTCTTTAATCATTAATTGAGGCTTTAAATCCTCCCCAGTACATCCTCAACATGAAGTTCTTAAAGGATACTTCAAATCACCAGATCATAGGATCTGGTGGATAGTACACAGAAAATTATTTCCATAGTCAAATATCTTGGAGTTCATAGGACTTAGTGCACTAGAGTCATTTCCACGTTTTCTTTTTTATTAATTACACCTAAAATAAACACAGCTGGAACCAAGAATATCATAAGTGAATTTCAAATTACTCATTTTCCTCTTCTTCCATGTTGAAAGGGCCTGATTCTGTCTGGTGTCCAGCTTTGTCTAGAATGACTCCTGAGTAAATTCCACTCTAGTGTGATAAATCTACTACTGTGATTGAACTCTTTCACCCAGGGTTTTATTTAGGGTCAGCTCTTCCTCATCTGAAGGGGACTTTGGGGAAGTCTTCTGAGAGTAGGAGGCTTTGGAAAGAGCTTGCCTCACTTCTTAAATTACATGAGAAAGCAGGAGACTTTTGTATCAAACTACACAGAATGGCACCGTGGGGCTCTATGACCTTTGTGGATATGAAGGATACTAGGTTTTAGTAGTCGGATTTACTAAGGATGGCAGAAAAGAAGGATGAGAAGAATTTTGGTTTCTGTAATGTCATTGAAGAACTGAATTAAAAACCCTAGAGCTCTTTGTGAGAACAAATTTTTCTTCTTGTTGTTCAAGCCAGTTAGGTCAAAGTTATTTGCCATTGATAGTCAAAGTGTTCTGCAAGACAGTAGGACTGTATGCATAAATTTACATAAATGAAAGAATCTGAGGCTATTTAAGGTTTTGCAAACATAATTTTGCCTTTACTTAGATATTCAATGTGTGTCAGCTTCAGAACATAATCCATATGAAGAGGGAACTCTAGTGAATATGTTTATTGGGAAATTTAATAATTTCTTCTCGGTAACATCTACCTTATTGTCTTAGACATATTTTGGATTAATGTCCTGATTTATATTTCCTTTCTCTGGGAATTTTTTACCACTCTATGGTTGTAGGCCTCATTGTATTTCATTAGTTTTAACCTTTAGTTATAATTTGGTTTGGGTAGATATTTGGCCTAAGAAAAGTCACTTGGGTCTCTCTTTGAGGTATTTGGATTTGAGTGCCTGAGATATGAGTCAGTTGTTATTAGTTCTTGAACTAAGTGATACCAATGAAAGTCTGGGTAAACCCTGAGTTATGGTCTGGGTACGATATAACCTCCAAAAGCTCATGTGTTGAAGACTTGGTCCCCAATGCAGCAATGTTCAGAGTTGGAAATTTTAAGAAATGATTAAATCATGAGGGCTCTGATCTCCTCAATGAATTTATCCATTGATGGGTTCATAACTTATTGGGTTACTGGGAGGGGATGGAAACTTAGGAGGAGGGACCCAATTGAAGGGAGTAGATAATTGAAGGAATGCACTGGGGGCTATATCTTGTATCCACCTCTCAAAAAAGGGGTTTTTGCCACACCCTCCCTTCCATAATTTTCTGCCTCACAACAGACCTACAGCAATCAAGCCAAGTGGCCATGGACTGAAACCTCTGAAGCTATGAGTCAAAGTAAATCTTTCTTCCTTTTACATTGTTTATGTCAATTATTTTGTCATAGCAACAAAAAGCTGACTGGCACACCCCATTTTGCCTTGTGCTTGATAATGTAGATAACATGCGTTTGCAGAAAAATAGAAGATTAAGGGAAAATGAGCAGGAATGAGGGACTATACTACCCTGGCAAAACAGAGAATAATTTTGTGTTTAATTAACTGCTTCCTGGATCCATTTGCCTCTGAAGGCTGGCTTTTGATTCAATGAGATAAACATATTTGCTAATGCTTCACCTTTTCTGTAGAAAGAAATTGAGAAGGTTTACGTTATTTGCAACCTTTTAATACTTGTCCAAGATAATTGTGAACAGAAAGAGTCTCAGTAGGATTTTACTTATTCTTTTTCTTTTCTGATAATGCCTTAGCAATTAATATTCTGATATGGCACTAATTTCAGTCTGCCTCATATTAGAACTACTTGGTGACTTGTAAAATTTATTTTATTAGTGTGTGATTTTAAGAGCAAATATTTTACTTATTCATTTTTTTAATCTACTAAATCATGAAGTGTTATCCTTTGTCTATAATAGGAATTTAAAATATTTGTTGAAAGTTAACTGCAGCTTGAAGGAGGAAATGGGATTTTTACCCATTCAAATTGAATGTTTATTTCGAGTATCTTACGAATACTCTGAACTACTGAATAAAGACATACCCAAATAAAATCATTTGTATATAGAGCTATTTAACACAAATCCTTTTTCAGCAGTAATCAACACTAAAGAAATATTTCAAAATCATAATGGATTCCATTATAAGGTTTCTTCATATTATTGGAGATTAAGTACTTTTAAAAACAAACATGTTCCTTTTTAATTAACTAGAAGAAAATAAATTTCAAATAGGATTTTATTGACAATGATCTTAGAACTTATATTAAGAGGAGGCATTGCTGTAGGGGTGGTATCCCTATAATTATCCTTTTAAACAATACATGAATTGTCATCTTTTAATAGTGAGAGTCAAGGAAACATTATAAATATTGTGACCAATATTTCTTGTCTGTAATGTCTGCCTTGGCTAACCTTTTTATTTTATTTCACTTTATTATTTATTTATTTATGTATTTAGTGGTACTGGGGGTTGAACCCAGTACCCAGTACCTCACGCTTGCATGCTTTGCAAGTGCTGTACCTCTGAGCTGCATCACCAGCCCTTTTTTTTTTTTTTACTTTTTGAGACAGGGCCTTGCTAAATTACACAGACTGCCCTGGTCTAGAACTTGCCATCCTCCTGCTTCTGCCTCCCAATTTGCTGGGATTGCAGGCACAAGCTGCCACCACTCTTGGCTCCCTTGAATAACCTTTAGACCACCCTATTCTCAATTGTGCCTGAAGCTATAGCCCTGTGGCATCCGATCCCGTCAGATCCCGGAAGCTAAGCAGGGTCAGGCCTGGTTAGTACCTGGATGGGAGACCGCCTGGGAACACCAGAAGCTGTAGGCTTGGGAGAAGGACCTGGCAACCCCCTCCCAAAAATCAATCTGCCATTGAAAACCCTATGAACAGCAGAGAAGCACTGACAATAGTGTTTCCCCTGTTGTACAGAGGATCGCTATGAGTCGGATACCAACTCGACGGCACCTAACAACAACAACAACAATTTTCAATTTTAAGGTCCTGATCTATTATTAGAGCATTTACTTTAGAAAACTTATAATCACAAATTTCTTTCTGTCCCTTTGAAATCTCTCAACCTCTTGCCAATGTTAACTCAGAAATTGTTTCTCAAGGACCTAGGTGCTATCCCTTTGAAATTGGATCAAGGAAGATAACCGACCCTCCTACCCAAGCTATCCCAATATTGGTAGAAGGATAGGAGCCTAACTCCTTTGGATATTTTGCAGCCAGTTATAAAGCTCCCTCCTCCTCCTCCTCTTCTTCCTCCTATTTTTTTTTTTTTTCTGAGGTACTGGGGGTTGAACCCAGGGCCTCGCACTTGCATGCTTTGCAAGTGCTGGACCACTGAACTGCAACCCCAGCCCATTTTTTCACTTTTATTTTTTGAGACAGGGTCTCGCTAAATTATGCAGATTGCCTCTGGTCTTGAACTTGTGATCCTCCTGCCTCTGCCTCCTGAGTCGCTGAGATTACAGGTATGCACTGTAGGGAAAAATTGGGAGGAAATTGACAAAAACTCCCAAACTGGGAAAATGGCTTTTGAATATCTGGTTTGTAAATTAGAAATCTAGGGAAAATGAAAGTAACTTGGTTGCACTACAAAACCCTTTCTGATTGGACAATTGGACTGAAAGCTGATTGGCTCAGGCCATTCTGTGGGCGAACTACTTAAAGAGCTGCGTTGGGGCAGCTCCATCCTTTTTGGCACAGCTTTTTTAGGCCTCCTTTTGGCACCCCTTTCTGCGCTTTCTCACCAGCTCCTGCCTGCACCACCAATGAGGAAGCACCTCTCCCGCTGCTCTGCCCCGGACCTTTGGTGAGGAGAGAATGCTCTCCTGTCACAATCCTCAACAAGGAAAAGAACCTGCTCTCCGTCTGAGCACTGAAGAAGCAACAGCTGTCTCCTCCTGACCACCGAGACGACCAACACAGGTGTTTGCCCCTGGAAGGCAAAAGCGCCTGAGGCTTTTCCTTTCTCCTGTCTCCTCCGGGGTCCCGAGGACCGCAGGAGTCTGTGCCCCTCACCTGAGGGTCCCGAGTGAATTGTGTTTAGTATCTGTATGCGCGGCGGTGCAGCCTGTCCGAACCTCCAGGCCGTACCGGGAGGCACGTGCCCCACATGCACCACCCAACCAGGTGCCAAAGCTCTCTTCAGTCATAGAAAATGTGAGAAATTACTTTACATATGAGTTAGGCCAATTAACAAATATTTGGCCTCTCCCTGGGTCTTAAAAAATATCTAGCCTCTTTTTCTTTATTTTTTTCCTTTTTGTCTTTCTTTTTTTGCTTTCCGTCTGTCTTTTTTTCTTTTGGTACTGGAAGGCTGATTCCAGCGTCTTGCACAGACTTTGCAAATGTTCTACTACTGAGGCGCAGACCCACCCCTTTTTTTATTATTTATGTTGACATAGGTTGCCTCTGGCCTTGAACTTGCAGTCCTCCTGCCAAATTGCTAGGATTATGGGGATTGTAGGTCTGCGCCACCACACCCTCTTTTCCAAAGCAGAGTTGAGTTCAGAGTGCATTCTGGTCTCTCCTGAAGTGATAGTGTTCAATGGCATCTTCCTTGCTTGTTTTATTTAGTCTGGTGAAAGGTTTGCTTTGACAATTTTGATAAAAGAAAAAGATAATTTCCTTCAGTAGAGTTTATTAAATACTAGTGAAAATGATCATTGTTAAATATTTTGAATTTTAAGATATTTAACAGCTTTATACATTTTATCTGTAAGATAATAACTGATTCCCTGTAAATAAAGATATACTGATGTCACTTACTGTCAGAGATCACTCTTCCCAGATTACTTTTGCCCAGTTGGGTGGGGGCTGCTTCTCATTCTGTTTGTGCTGGGGCACATAGGTTCTGAAGTCATTTGTTCCCAAAACTGGGATGCACATAGAGATATCACTTCTGCAAGGAGTGTCCTATTAAAGCTTGCCATGCTTTCTTATTTTTACTGCATATAACATTTGCCTCCTAATGTTTCATTCCTTACTAATCTCAATAACAGACATGTCCATCTATATCAATTATTTTTTCCAGCTTTGTTAAAAGCATCTTCTTAGGAGAGCACAAAAATATTAGGAAACCAGCAATAGGTGAGACACTAAGCTGCTCTTAGGGCACCCCTCTTGCCCTCCAGCTCTACTCATCTCCTCTGGTACATGACATTTCCCATCAAGGAGACTGTCCAAAGACTGGACTGGAGAATTGTTCACAGATGAGAAGCAAGAGGAGTAAGGGGAGGATTTACAAAGGAGTGCCAGGGAAAGAGGGGCCAATGGATAAATGAGAAGAATATTACTGAATGACATAGAAGAAAATAATGGTAGATGGAGGGGATCTTTGATTGACCAAGAAATAGTCAAGAAAATAAGAAATTTTGAAAAAAAAATTTAAATTAAGGGAAAATACAAAGGGTAATAAAACAGGCATACATTGCTTTACTACCTAAGATTATGATCAGTGAACACTGAACCACATTTATTTGCACGAAACAGTGCATTCAAGAACTTAAGTGAATTAAATAAAAAATTAATTGATAAATGACCCTAAATAACAAGTATTCATCACTTTTTGAATATTTAGAATTTATTGAAGGTTTATTCTAAATCAAAGTAGTTTATTCAGACTCTCCAAATACTAGGAGTAAAATAATTTCTACTTATCAACTTTATTTTGACTAATTGCTGCTCATGAGAGGTTTTAAACATAATGAGATGATGGTATTTTTAATTACTTAAAAGATGATCTGTCTGCTGGGTCTGGTCCAAGAGAGAGGCTGGCTAAATAAAGACTGGACCTCAGGCTATGTTTGTGACAGGGAAAATATGCATGCAAAGCCTCAGCAAGAACCTGGTTGGTGGAAAGGGAAGGCATTGAGCTGGTGGTAGGTTAAAGAGAGTAGTAGGAATGCTGTGGAGTAAGGTGGCAGAAGATGGATTTGGGGAAGAACATGTGATAACAATATTAGCTAAGCTGATTACTGTGGGTGTACATTTAATCCTTTTCCCTTAAAGTCTTTAGTAAAATCTACTGAAAAAAATCTTCAGAAAATATTTGCATTTCTTGCTGCTGCTTCTGAAAGGAGAAGACTGTTTATAGTAAATAAAAAGAGGCTACAGTTGTTTTCAGCAGAGGATGCATATGAACCAATCACACAAGGTTATCTTCATGTAAAACTCCATAGAGTTTTACTCTATACAATTGCACATGGAAAAACAAATCCACTGGGAATATTTATTGAATATCCACATTGTATGCATCCTGCACTAAAATGTTGGTTGACTGAATTTTTTACCTGTTAAGAATTAACATATTCTATTGATATTATCCATCTGTGACAGTTAATCTTGACTGTCAACTTGATTGGGTGGAGAAAAGCTGGGGAGATTAGTAAAGCACACCTCTGGGTGTGCCTGTGAGGGTTTTTCCATTGATTAAGTCAGAGCCCTTAGGTATGTGGGAGGTGGGAGGCTGAGACAAAGGAGGTAAGTTGCTAGGGCTGTGACTTCTAAGGGCATATCTTGGCCCTGGTCCCTTCCTGGGTCTCCTCTTTGCTTCCTGGCTGCCATAAACTGAGCAGCTTTCCCCCACTTTTTTGTTCCTCCATAATGTTTTAGCCTTACCCCAAGACTAAAGGCAATGGATTCAGCTGACTATGGACTGAAACCTGTGAAATTATGAGCCCAAATAAATCTTTCTCCCTTTAAACTTCTTCTCTCAGGTATTTATCACAGAAAGCCTGGATAATACACCATTTTACACATTGAATCAAATGGTTTCTTCCATGATGTTAGCACAGCCTGACTAGACATAAATATACAAATATGATTTATTGTCCCTTGGTTATGGTATTACTCATTTACTCAGCATTTATTCAGTATGCACTATGCTGGATGCAGTAGTGCCAGAGATAGCTTCCTCAGGTTGCTCGTGATGGAAGAACTAAACCTGTTATCTAAACAGATGATTATGATATAGCACAACCTGTGCAATAACAGAGGATTTTTAAAGTGTTATTTAAAAGTGAAAAAAATGTTATTCAGATGCAGAGCTGATTAGGTAAGATATTAAGTAATGCAATGATTTATTTGTATTAACTTCCCAATCCAGAACTTTCCTACAAAGTTTGATAAAGGCTTTTTAATTATGGTTTAATGTCAGGATCTGTTCTAATAACAGATATAATTTGCTAGAATGTGATTTTGATTTTTTTCTAGTAAGTTAACAAACATTGGCATTAATATGCTAGTTACAGAGCTTGGCACCCAAATTTTGGAATGAGGGGATATCAAAGCAATCTGCTCCAAAATGAAGCCAACAATATACTTTTGCCAAGAGGTGTTGGTAATATTCTAAGTGGAATCTTCTTGTGATGGCAGAACTATTTCTCATTTTCCTTTCCCTTATGGCATATTTTGTTTATATTCAGTTAATAAATATAAATGCAATTATCTCTATAGAATTAGCCTTTATATGAGTGTTTCCAGGGAATTTCATTTGGGCTATGTTTGATGCATATTTACTAATGGAATGCTACCACTGTGTTAGCTACCTTACACAATTCTAGGTATCACCTAGTAACAGGACTTGTTGTTGTTAGGTACTGTGAGTCGGTATCCAACTCATAGCGACCCTCATAGGTTTTCAATGGCTGACTGTTTCGGGATTGCCTTGGGAGTGGATTGCCAGGTCCTTCTCCCATTTTTGTGGTGCTGGGAATTGAACTCAGGACCTCAGAGACTGCAGCGCAGTGCTCTACCAACTGAGCTAAATCCCAGCCTGCAGTAACAGGACTACTGACCACATATTTGGGTTTTATGTGAAACATATGTCCATTTAGGCAGCTATTATAGTTCATGTGCTATCAACTGAATTCTGTAAATTAAACAAGGTACTATGTACAGGCCCCAAAATCTGAAAATCAGTAACTAGTGATCTCTCCAAGTTGAGAAAGAAGAAATCTTAGAGAGGAAGAATATGTAGACATGTAAATATTTGAAATTCAGTAACATTTTTATTTAAAAATAGTGAAGGGAATATTGTGGTGTAAGTAGGTTAGAGGACAACCAGTACAGGGGGATACATTAGAATCTTGGCTACAAGATAATGGTAGAGAAAGAAATGTCCTCTGAGTGGGATGCCATCCCCAGATGCATTGGTGCTTATTTTTGGCTGTTGCTATAATGGTGGTGGTGAATATTTTGATTACTATTTTAGGGAATTTAAAGGTTAGTTTCCTGGCTAGGATCATTTGCCATTCTGATTTAATCAGACTCTAATATCTTGGAGCAAATATAAGTTCCTCAGTGTCAGTGAGACCTCAACTTTAGAAAGCTCTGGAAATATTTGAGGGTACTTAACTGCAAATAAATATTCCCAAGTTTCTCCTGTCAAATTCTGTCAGAATACTATGGTTGGGGCCCCTATTACTCTTCCTTTATTTACTGTCAATATTTTTTATTTATAATATGTTTATATATGCCTTTTATATTATTTCTTTTGCATATTGCTATTTTATGCCCTTTACCAAATTTCAGGGGCTGGGATTTAGCTCAGTTAGTAGAGCGTGGCTCTGCAGTCTCTGAGGTCCCAAGTTTGATTTCCAGCACTGCAAAAATTGGAGAAGGACATGGTAATCCACTCCCAAGGCAATCCCGAGATTGTAGCCATTGAAAACCCTATGAGGGTTGCTATGTGTTGAATACAGCTCTATGGCACCTAACAACAACCAATTTTCAATTTTTACTGATTTATAACAAATCTTGAATATATATATATATATGAATATATATATACATATATATATTCATATATATATACATATATATATATTCATATATATATACATATATATATTCATATTCATATATATTCATATTCATATATATATTCATATATATATAGGAATATATATATATAGGAATATATATATATATATATATTCCTCGTATTATCATGACATATATGTCTTGACAAACAGATACTAATTGTGATCTCCTACATATATTACAAAAACATTCCCACCTGCTACTGTCATTCTAAGTGTAGGCATGCTTGTGTGGGACAGGAGTGCTTTTCTCCGTGTGGTAAGCAGGTAGTAAGAGACATGATCTGTGGCATATCCCATTGCTTCGAGTGCAAGAACTAGAATAATTGGTTTCAGAGGGATTATGCTTTTGAAATATTAACCAAATTTTAACTTATTTTCCCCCTGCCATTTCCTGTTCCCCTTTGTTCTGCTATTTCCAATTCAAGCTTGAAGGCTATTCTGGAATTTCTGCTTTAGGGAAGGGATCTGTTGGCTAAGAGCAGCAGAGGAGGTGCTATTTCTGGCTTTTAAGTTTCCAAAGCTTGGGCCCTGAAAGCAATAGAAGAGATTAATGGGTAGCAAACAATAGGCTTCAGAGAGAAATGTGATGAGTCTGTACTATTTCTACCTCCAATTTTTGAAAAAACAAACCAAAACAAAACAGTATTATGCCTTTGACTGAAGTGAGCAGTCACATGGGAGGGAAACTAAGGGTTCTTAGACACCCAGAAGCTGCCTATGAGCAGATAGGCTTGTTTCCCACATCCTCAGAAGTGGGTATAGGAATTGAACCCCTGGCAGCTTAATGAGGGCTGAGAGAAGAAGCTTGTGGCCCATTTTCTTGGTTGATTCCTTGGTGGATCTCTGGGAATGTCTCAAGTTCCAAGAAGTAGTTTCGGTGATGTGTCTAGAAACACAAGAATCCAGATGTCTCATAAGGTTTATAGTTCTCCAACCTGGTAGAAGAAGAGAATGAGTCTTTTGTTCTTGAGAGTTGAGAAAGAAATAGTAAATTTGGTGGCTTTGTCTGCAGGGAACATGCAGACAGAAAAAAAGAGCTGCCTTTTTGATTGTACAAAACAGCAGATGTGATCCAGGCTCCCTATACTCCCTTCACGCTACATCTTATGGATGTGGAAATTTGACCCTCTGGGTGGCTGCAGAGGCAGCCTCAGGAAAATGGCAGAGGGAAGTGTCAAAATACAGAGTAACTTGATTTCTAAAAAACAGTGGTTACTCTTTATGTACACCCTGTCTGTGTCCACTGCTTAGCCTGGTAAGATGCCACCTTGTAGTGCATGCCATAAAGCCTATTCCAGTGTTGGAGAGTTATTAGGTGCCATTGAGTTGGGTCTGACTCATATTGACCCTATGTACAACAGAATAAAACACTCTCTGACACTGTGCTGTGCATAGGAATTTTTATGTTTAAGCCAGTTGTTGCAGCCATTGTGTCAATTGATCTAGACAAAAGTCTTCCTTTTGTTTATTGACCTGCCACTCTCCCCAGTATGATGTCCTTTTCCAGGGATTGGTCCCTCCTGAATTCATGTCCAAAATATGTCAGACGCAGTCTAGCCGTCCTTGCTTCCAAGGAGCACTCTGGGTGCATTTCTTCTAGAATGGATCTGTTGGTTCTTTTTGCAGTTCATGGTATATTCAATATTTGTCCCCAGCACCATCATTCAAAAGCATCAGTTCTTCTCCTTGTCTCCCTTATTCACTGTCCAGCTTTCACAACCATATGATGCAACTGAAAATACCATGGCATAAGTGAGGTGCACATTTGTCTTGAATGTGACCTCTTTACTTTTCAACACTTTAAAGGAGTATTTTGCAACAGCTTTTCCCAATGTAATGTGTCTTTTGATTTACTGACTGTTGCTTCCATGAGTGTTGGAAAGGGACAGCATAAACCTCCTCTATTAACTTGTTTGAACTATGACCACAATGGCAGCCAGGTGCAGAGGAGAGTCACAGGTTAGAGACACATTCTGGAATCTAGGACATTTGATTGCCCTTCAGATCAACCCATCTCCAAACAGTATATTGTTAGTTTCTTTCCAGTACTCTCACCTTAATCGTCTATGGGAGAGAGCAGGGTGGGGTTTTGAGAACAGGATATCATCACCTTTGGCAGCAAGGCTTTGTCTGCTCTTTGAATCCCATATCTGATCCCATCCAGGCAGGCAGGTGTTGTAGGGCAAACTGCCAAATCTCTTACTTCATCTGCTTTTAACTTGCTCTCTTGTTTGGTTCCCTTTAATAATCTGTAAATCTACATTGCAGGTTCAGTTTAATTGCCATGGCTTATTTGTAAGAGGACTAGCTTTCCAGTTCCTAACCTTGGCTACATTTTCTGGCCTTAGAACAGGAATAGACAACATTTTCTTAGAGGGCTAGACAGTAAATAGTTTAGGCTGAATAGGCCATAAGGTCATTTCATGGCAACCCTATGTACAACAGAATGAACAGAATGAAAGACTCCCCAACACTGTGCTGTGCCCAGCATTATGTCAGTCATTCTCTGCTATTCATAAGGTTTTCAATGGCTGATTATTTTTTATAGAATTGTTTTGAGAGTGGGCTGCCAGGACCTTCTCCCATTTTTGTGGTGCTGGGTATTAAGTCCAGGGCCTCAGAGAGCACAGAGCAGCATTCTACCAACTGTGGTAAACCCCACCATTTCATTCTATTGTATGCAGGGTCACTATGAGTCACACTGGACTCAATGGTACCTAACAGTACCAACAAGCCCAGATGGTCTTTGCCCCAACTATTCAACGCAGCCATTGCAGCCATGTATACTATGAAATGATGAGCATAGCTGTGTCCCAATAGAACTTTTTTTAATGAAAAGACAGCTGGCTAAACTTGGACAATGAGCTAGCTGCTACTTTAGATAGTGCCTCCCTTCACCTTTCATCTAAGAATCTTCTCATGGAAGATAATGTTGTAGAGTATAGGGGGACAGATATTCAAACTTAATCTGTTGGCCTCTCCAAACAAAAGACTGGAATGAGTTTTCATTGCTTCATATTGACTGGACTTGAGATTGAATAACCCAAACTTTGATAAGTGGGCTGTGGGCTCTTGTCTTACCTGTGAGAGTCAATATCCCTGGGTGGGGATAAGAGTTTTAAAACTGCAATGGACTGTCTCCTCCTCGTTCACCTGGGACATGAAACATGGTAATTTCTCTGTTGATTGTGAGTACAGAAGAGTTGGGTTTTTCTTAATCCTCATTTCTGAAGCATGGACAGTCTTGTTGGGAAGTTATGAGGGCTCTTCAGCATGTGTAGACCTAGTGGGTCTTTAAAGCTAGGTTTGGGACATTCCATGTGACCACTTCCAGCTGCAACACTGATCGAATGTCTCCTGGACTGCATTTTCCTTATTCCCAAGAAACCAGTGACTCTTAATACACGTCCTTGTTTTTCTCATTTGTGCTAGGGGAACAGAGGAGCAGTGCTTACCCCACAGGACAGAGGGAGTTTCAGTCATGGTCACTACTTGTTCAGATAGAATCCCACTGTGGCTACAGGAGCCCCAGGGTTGTCATTAGGGGGCTGTGGAAGAAGCTGAGGGGTTCACCTGGAGGATGAGAGATAGTCACCTTGGAAACTCCCATAATATCTGCCAAGCTGGGCGTGGTCTGTAATCCCAGTGGCTTGGGAGGTGGAGCCAGGAGGATCACAAGTTCGAGACTAGAGGAAGTCTGTGTAACTTTGTGAGACCCTGTCTCAAAAAAGTAAAGAAAAAAAAGGTCTGGGGGTGCAGTTCAGTGGTCCAGCACTTGCATAGCATGCAAGCATGAGGCCCTGGGTTCAACCCCTTGTACTGCAAAAAAAAAAAAAAAAAAAAAATCTGCCAAGAACTCTGTGAGGAGGATGAACTTTTGACAAATATACCAAAGGGAGCTGGATAATTGGAGTATATGATGAAATATAATATCATTTCATATTTAGCATCTGATGAGGCTACTGAGATAGGTTAAAACCAACTTCTAAACCACAGGCATTCACTTACCAGTAAACATACCATATATTGTATTCTAAGGTTACTTTGTTATGTATCCCTTATGGTAGGTTTTCTTTTTAGATTATTTTCCAAGTATTATGGAAGATGCAAACTTTCTGCATCTTTTTGTAACCCTACTTGCAAATAGAGTCTTTGTTTTTCAAATGATTTCCTTCAGATACATTGCTAGAAAGAGATGTTCTGAGTTAAATTTCATGAGCATTTTCAAGGTTCCTGAAACAAACATTTTGTTTCCAACAGTGTGAAAGTGCCTGTCTCATTTAGCCTTCGCTAACACAGGGTGTTTGGAGAGGTCATTGCTAGTTCAACAGATATTTTCATTTTATTTGATTACTTACTAAGTATTTTATGTGTTTATCAACCATTGTATGTTATTTACTTTTTGATTTGGCACACATTGTTACCTTCCTTCTCCAGATAGGAATTTGAGGTTCAGAAAGTTTAAATGACTTGCCTGGAGTCAGCTGGACAGTTGAAGAACTGGGACTTGAATCTAAATTCTGATTTTCATTCAGTGTTCATTCTCCTGTACAATAATATTTCTGAAGGAAGAGGAACTAGGGCCAACTCAATTTTCTGTTTCTGACTCCCTCTCCCTTCTTCTCTTCCTCTCCCTCTCCTTTCCCCTCTCCCCTGCTCCATCCCTCCCTTCCTCTTCCTTTCTGTTCTCTTTGCCCCCCTCCTTCCCTCTCCCTCTCTCTCCCTCCCTCCTTGCTTTCCTCTCTTTCCCCCTCCCTCCTCCTTTCTCTCTTTCGCCCTCTCTCTCTCTCTCTTTCTCTCTCTTTCTCTCATTACTTCCTGGAAATTACAACTGACACCAAAATCTCAGAAAAAATTTATAGTAAGAGTTTACACAGTCTCATTCAGAGATGAAGGTCAACAGAGACAAAGTAGATACAATTTCAATCTGTTTTAATGAATCAAGACTGAATGAATGAATCCCCTTTGTGAAGAAAAAAAAAGACAGTGGTTTCCTTTCAGAATAAGATTTCATTCAGTCTTTGATTAAACTAAACAGAATATATTTCAAGGACAAAATTCACCTTTTTCATATTGTAAGAAACACCTTCTCATTTGGAATTCATGCTTATTTTCTATGAAAAATTATATTTTTAGAAAGCAGGATTGAGGTTATTTAAAAGGATAGAAGAGAAGAATAAGAAAAGTCTTTCAGCAAAAGCCAACAGAAGTCTTTGCTGGAGTTAATAATTTCTATCTGATTCTTTCCTTTATCAACTATAAAGACCTCTCTGAATGAAAGTCCTTGTCCCTGAGACTCATGTCCTTTCTGTCTCATCCTCTGATATTCTTCCCACTATGAATTTCCCTTTGTTTTTTTAAAAATAAATTTTATTATGTATATTTAAGGTATACAGCATGCTGTTTGGGGATATCTTTAGATAGTAAAATGGCTACTACAGTGAAGCAAATTAACATATCCACCATGTCAGTTTCTCCAATCTCCTTTTTATTGTCATATTTCTTCCCCTGAAGAATCCTTTTCAAAAGATTTCTGAACTGAGGCAGCTGCCATGAGTACTTTCCCAGCTTGCTCACTCAGGGTTGATGACACTTCTACCAGATGCTGCTGCTTAAAATCCCCACTGCCTTGAGCCTCTGAACTTCTTGGGCACTATCCTTTCCAGCATCATTTCCTGAGAAATATCCTTTTAGTTATAGCTTGAAGGCTCGAGTGTGTGTGTGGGGAGGTGAAATTTCATCAAATATGACTTAGATTTGCAGGACTTTGAGAAAGAGAAATTAGTGAGGTACCTAGGACAAGGGATAAGGATCTTTCTTATATCTACATCTTATTTAAGCCCTGTATGAAAAGAGCTGAGGATCTCTCAGACTTGTATGTAGGATAAACTTTTTTTTTTTTTCAAAAAGCTAAAACTAGATGTGGATTTGGAGCCAGGCCTAAGTGAGTGATCAACAATGACTTGAGAACTTAAAGTATGGTCTTCAGCCATAAAAGGAAGCTGTTGAATATCCAGACACGTGGAGGATAACTTTTAAGTATTTCTTAGCCACAAGGAACATACGTTTTCTATAAGCAATCATGTTATTTCTTTGCCTTGCTGATGTTAGGAGCAATTTGCAATTATTTTAAGGGTATGACATAGGCATGTATATATATTAAGATTAATTCATATTTTGTAAGACAAATTATTTTGTAATTACTACTGAAAATTATCCAAAGGACCAATGCAACAGAAGTTCGTCAAAAGCCATTATAGGTAAAAATAAATGTAAACCCTAAATTATTAAGTGGTAGATTTGGCCAATAATTTCTGTATTATAATTTGTTTGTTTGTTTGTTTGTTTGCTTTCAGTACTAGGAGTTTGAACGCAGATCCTTGTACTTACTAACCATGTGTTCCACCACTGAGGTGCACGCCCTTGTGCCTTTTTTAAAAAATATTTTATTTTGAAAGCCAATCATAGTGGCACATGCCTATAATCCCAGCACTTGGGAGGCAGAGGCAGGATGGTTGCAAGTTGGAAGCCAAAGGCAGCCTGCATAACTCAGCAAGACCTGGTCCCTTAAAAAAAAAAAAATTATTTTGAGACAAGTTCTCACTAAATTGCATAGACTGCCAGTAGCCTCAAACTCATGATCATCCTACCTCAGCTTCCCAAATCACTGGAATTGCAGGTGTGAGCCACGGCACCTGGCAACTATTCTCACTATTTTAGGCTTTCATGATTTGTAAACTGAAATCTAAGTTCTTAGTATGAATTGTCTGACTCTTGTGTGCTTCAAAATATTAAAAGAATTCCCTACTCCCAAGTTCTGTTATATAGTAATATATATTAATTTATGTTTTTGTTGTTATTGCTTATTGATTATCTCTTGGTCTAACATACATGTGTATGTTGTAGTTATTAGGTGCTGTCAAGTGGGTCTAACTCATAGCGACCTATGTACAACAGATGAAACTCTACTTGACACTGTGCCTTGCCTGGCAATATTGTCAGTGCTTCTCTGCTATTCATAAGGTTTTCAATGGCTGTTTTTTGGGAGTGGGTTGCTGGATCCTTCTCCTAACCCTACAGCAGCTGGTATTCCCAGACGGTCTCTCATCCAAGTACCAACCAGGCCCAACCCTGCTTAGCTTCCAAAATTTGATGGCATCAGGTGCCACTGTAGTAGGCTGTAAGCAAAAATGCATATTGTTGTTGTTAGGTGCTGTTGAGTCAGGTCTGACTCAGAGCAACCCTCATAGGGTTTTTTAATGGTTGACTTTTTTGGCATTTCTGGAATATATTTCTCCCTCCTTACAATGAGAGTTTAATAGTATATAAATAAAAATATATGAAATAAAATTAGATCAGAATAAGAGCTGACATTAGAGTTAAGGATAGAATTAGTGGCCCTCTGCATCCCATTTATTGTTATTTAGGAGCAAAAACTAATGAAATATTAAGTTTGGTTATTATTGTCCTTGTATCAGTCCTGGCAAAAAAAATCCCAAATATTTTGAAAATAAAATTTGATGTTGAAAAATGTTTTATTGATTTGTGATCCTTAAGATAAAATATTTAATATAGTATTAATAATCTCTAATTGAAGATAATAACTATATATTTTGAATATTTGTGATCAGAAACCTAGAAATTTGAATTGCATGTATGACAAACACCTATAGTTGAAATGCTATTCAAATGTGAATGTTCTTCATGAGAAAAAATCTGTTTAAGGTATTTTTTTTTTAGTTAGTAGAATTACGTGATTTCACTTTAATTGAAATTTTATTAACAAGGTCTCTTTGAATGATGAGATTTCTTAATTTAGCAACATTCAACATCCATTTAAGAACTTCCAATGACTTTTCACTTATGGGTCCCTTGCCTAGTTTTTTTAACTTAACTAACAAATATTGATTTCATAATTAAGGAAATATGGGCTGGGATTTAGCTCAGTTGGTAGAGCTCTGCGCTGCAGTCTCTGAGGTCCTGAGTTCAATTCCCAGCACCACAAAAATGGGAGAAGGGCCTGGCAATCCACTCCCAAGACAATCCCAAAAAACTGTCAGCCATTGAAAACCCTATGAGGGTCTCTATTAGTCAGATACGGACTCGATGGCACCTAACAACAACATCAATTAAGGAAATGAGTCCTGAGAGCTTCAATGGATAATGAGAAAACAGGAAATACTTTTGTGTCTGTTTAATAGAAAAGAATAATGGAACATCCTTTCTATAGGGGACATTCAGATTCATGGAAGCGATGGGACAGTGATAGGTGTCACAACATGGGAGTTCTGTATAGATTTTGAACAGTCCAAGGCCCTAGTCCCACTTTGTCCCTCATCAGTTATGTCCCTTAGGAAGTTTGCTTAACTCTCAGAAGTCTATTTCATCATTGTAAAACAGAGGTACTAATATTCTCCTCTTGAGTGTACTTTGATGAATTTTAAATGTGATAATGATTATAAAGATTTGGCATTTGCTTGTCCTAAGTAATTACTGAATTCATTATAGACCTTACTATTATTGTTATATTGCTAATATGAATGAGTCTATTTCCTTCATTTTATTAGAGGAAGAAATTGAGTTCCAGGAAGGTAAATGACAATGCCAAATTACTCCATCTTATGTTTTTAATTCTATACTGGACTTGTATACCTTTACCTGGTCCCCTAAGTGAAATAGAAATTACATTCTGAACCCTGGAGTCACTAAACATTTCCTAACATCTATCTCTGTCCAGGAATTTAAGGATATGACTACTAAACACTTGAGGGAGGTAAACATAATCACATTCCCACAAAGCAAATATACTCATTGAGAAACAAAGATCACATATAGCCAAAACAATCTCAAGCTGCAAAACCAGTGCAGGCAGAAACACAATCCCTGACTTTATACTATACTACAAGGCTATAGTAGCAAAAAAAAAGCTTGATACTGCCAGAAAAATAGACCTGGAGCCCTGTGGAACAGAATTGAAGACCCAGAGATATACCCCGGCGTGTATAGCTAGTTACCTGATCTTTGACAAAGGAGCAAAGCATTCAAATTGGAAAAAAGATAGCCTCTTCTACAAATGGTACTGGGAAACTTGGGTTTCCACTTGCAGAAAAATGAAAAAAGACCGACACCTCTCAATTTGCATAAGAGTCAATTCAAAATGGATGAAAGACCTCAACATAAAACCAGAAAACTTAAAATTATTAGAAGAAAAGACAGGAAACATACTCCAACACATAGGCATAGGGAAGCATTTCCTTAATGATTCCAATTGCCCAAGAAATCACACCAAGAATAGAAAAATGGGATTACATGAAATTAAAAAAAACTTTTGTTCAGCAAAGGAAACAATCAGCAGAGTTAAGGAAGGTGCCACTGAATGGGAGAAAACCTTTGCATCCTACACATCTGACAGAGGTCTAATTTCTAGAATTTATAAAGAACTCAAGAAAGCAAATCCCAAGAGAACAAATAACCCAATGCATAAGTAGGCAAAGGAACTGAACAGAGAGTGCTCAAATGAAGAAGTCCATAAGGCTATGATGCACATGAAAAAAATGGTCAATATCCCTAGCCATTAGGGAAATGTAAATCAAAGCAACTCTGAGATTCCACCTAACTCCAGTAAGAATGACAAAGATCAACAAAACAAATAACAACAAATACTAGCAAGTTTGTGGAGTAAAAGGAACACTCTTACACTGTTGGTGGGACTGTAAATTAGTTCAACTACTTCTTTGTAAATCAATATGAAGATACCTCAGAAAACAAAAAATAAAATGGCCATACATCTCAGCCATACCACTACTGGGAATAAACCCAAAGGGAGACAATTCATCATACCACAGTGGCACCTGTGTCTCCATATTCAGTGCAGCATCATGTTTATTTCCAATTTCACCTTAGAATACCTAATCTGTAAAAGACCAAGAGAAATATCTTTGTGTTTATCTTTTTGAATGGTCTACTCTAGAAACTCCTGTGAGACAGCCAATGCTAGCAATTATCCAGGGGTTGGAACACCTGTGCTCTCGTTTTGATACCCTTTATGAGCCATGTGACCAACCTTTCTGAGTGTCGACGTATACATCGCTACACCAGGAATGATGATGATTGCTTCTCAGTGCCCTTATGAAGTTCAACACTCTGAAAGGTTAAATATGGATTTCAGATTCTGAACAAAATACAACTAAGAAGGATTAGTGAACTCACTTTAAAACCAGTAGGTAGAAGGCAATTATATAAAACATGTTTATATGAAAACATGTTTCAGATAATCAGATGAAAGGAAAGTATAGATTTTAGAGCTGAGGAGAAAATAGTTTATAAAATTTGAAATTTTTATTTTAAACTAATCTACCTTATAGTTTAGTAGTTTAAGTCTTATTTCCCCCTTATAATTATGTGCTGTTTTATTTGTAGTTATGGTCTTTAAAATAATTTTATGTTTTAATTTGAGCCCAAACATACAACTTATGATTAAAAATTAACCAATTTGAAAGAAACTTTCTTATTTATTAGTAGTTATTTTATAACTTTCATTTATAAGCTGGTAATTTTGAAGACAGAGGAAAAGTATATCAGATTTAGAAGTTGTAGAGGTATATAAGAAGGAAATGAGTAATGTAAATGAGCAAAGTAAGAATGGAGAAGATTTGAGAGGACAAATGATGTCCTTAATTTTTTCAGTGTTGTTGAACTTGAGTTTGTTGTCTCATTAGTCATCAAGATAAAATCAGTTAAATATTGAGATCCAAATTATTGTGATTATTTACTATGCAAGTATGATTAGATGAAATCACCTTAGAACAAACTAAAGAAAATAACAAAGGTCAGAGATTGAGAAAAGGAAACACCATTATTGCATTATTTCTAAGTGATAACAAAGGGTCAGGTAAGACAAGCAGTACAGAATGTGAACAGTAAATCAGAGCAATGGCAAGACTGTGGAAGCTGCTGGATTACAGGAAGAAGAGAAGAGGAATAAGGCAGAAGGAGATGTGGGAAAGATGCACAATATTGAAGTGTATATTCCATTAATAGAAATGCAAACATTTTGTAGAGCTGTGTGAATTTCTACAAGTAGAAGTTTCTCCTAGGAGAGCAGACACAAACCAGACAATAGGTATTAAAGAGGAAGAAGGAGGGAGGATACAATAGACATTCCAATCCAAGTTTAAAATTGCTCTTCCATTTGACTAACTTAGATAATTTTATTAGTATATGTGAGAAATTACTAATAGCCAGAAAACAAAATATTTTTCTACAATTGTTTTTCAATTATTATCTAAGGAGATCCTTTAATGAATGTATTCAGATATTACAGTATGTATTATATACATGTTTTAAAACTATTAACATTTGTGTAAGGGCTACATTCTTAATGAGAATGTGCTAAAACAAGTTTATCAAAATATTGTACATAGAAAAGGAACAAATTATATAACAATGTCAAACCTAACAGCAATATGAAGTGCTTGTGTTTTCAAGGTGTTAATTGGTCTGTTCAGAAAAATCATAGCATTTGATCTTCAGATGATTTTCAATTATCGTTGTTAGGTGCCATTGAGTTGTGTCTGACTCATAGTGACCCTCTTAGGGTTTTCAATGGTTGATTGTTTCAGGCTTGCCTTGGGAGTGGGTTGCCACATCCTTCTCCCAATTTTGTGGTACTGGGAATTGAACTTGGGACCTCAGAGGCTGCAGAGAAGTGCTCTACCAACTGAGCTAAATCCCAGCCCCGATTTTCAATTAGATTTTTTTTAAATATTGGACTATAGGAAAATGGCCCCTGAGTAGTAAAGATGACCTAATGAAAGGACCATGGTTTTGATATGATTTTTTGCAAGAAGAAAACATGTTAACAATTTAGTTTGTAGAAGATATATAAACCATAATACTGGTAAAAATATGACACAAAAAGGTGGAGTTTTCAAGGTAAGATTTATATTTTAAGCTATATTTATCATAAAACAACATTTCTCTCATTGCCAACTTGAAAGAAACCTATTGAAAATGTCAACTTATAATAATGCAAAAATAGAGTAGCCATTCATTGGTTCATTCACCTTCTACCCACATGGACTAAGCATTTAACTTGGAGGCAGGTGCTGTCCACATCCTGGGCACACCAGTGAACACAACAGCTGCAACTCCCTGATCTTGTGTTATAAAGACTTTGGTTGGATGACAAAGACAATAACCAAACACATATGGATGGCAGTTGGTTATAACAGGCATGGAGAGAAGTTAAGCAGACCAGAAAGGAGAGGGATGGGAAGCAGTATTTTAGACAGTCAGAGAAGACCTCTCTGATGGGAGGTATTTGAAGAGAAACATGAGTGGAAAGAGAAATGGTCATGTAGTTCTCTGAGAGAAGAATGTTGCCAAAGACAAAAGAAGCATGCTTAGAATATTCTGGAAGTACAAGGAGGCCAGAGTAGTTGGGATACAGTGAGCAAGTTGCAGGGTGAAGGGAGAGGAGATGGAAGAGTGCATGGAGGGCTGTATCCTACAGGGCATTAGTGCCAGGACGTACTTGAAGGGAGGAAAGAAATGATTGGGAAATTTAGAGCACAATGACATGATCATTGATTGTTTTGGCTTTGAGATGAAGAACAGATTATAAGGCGAAAGGTGGAAGTGGGGAAACCAGTTATAGCAAAAAGACAAAAATGCTAGATAGCAGTGGTTTGGAGTAAAGTGATAGGATAAAGAGGGTAAAAAGTGATCATGGACCAGACATGTTTTGAACACAAGCATCTGCAGAATTTTCCAGTTGATTGGGTAAGGGTTAATAAAGAGAGGAGTGAGTCAAGGGCAATTTCAAAGCTTATGACCTGAGCCACAGGGTGAATGAATACTGATCTAAGGAGAGCCCATGTAAAGAGCAAGTGATGGTAATGGAGTAATCAGGAGTATAGTTTGGGCTATGATAATTTGAGATGGCTGTGGGGATATAGAACTCTAGAGTTCATGGGAAAGATCTTTAGTGGAGACAATGATTTTAAGAGTGGCATTACAGGTGACATTTAAAGCAGGTCTGAATTTGCCATCTGGAGTGTATGTGTGATTGGAGAGTAGAAGTGGTCTAAAGGACTGATCCCCACCCCATCCCAGGGTTCTGAGGAGGTTCTTGGGACATTAAGTTAATAAGGTAGAAAGGATCCAGGGAAGGAGGACTGGCAAGAACAGGCAGTATGTTAGGAGGTGAGAAAGCATTTTAAGGCAGGTGTGATAACGTGTGTTGGATTGAAAGAACATTGCATTTGGTGGAGTGGAAATGATAAGAGCCTTACTAGAAGGATATTCAGAAGAGAACAATATTAGTGGAAGTGCAGGTAGAGTGTATTCTTGTCTTTCCAGGGTTTTGCTGTGTAAGAAGGTGGTGAAAGGATAGCAATATCTTAGAAGAAGGTTTAGGAAAGGCGGAATTTAAAAATCAGTTCAAAACATTTCTGATAACTCAGAGAGTATCTATCATTGGGAATGATAATGTAAGAAAACCAGTTATTTTTTCAGTTACTTCAGGTGCTTCATTTGCATTTCTGAAAATAAATTTATGTTTTATGCACACAATTACACATAAAATTCACTGTGAAAAACTTGCTCAAAGCACTGACAGCTCTTCTTTTTTTTATCTACATCCCTTATGATCTTTGAATCTAAATATTACATATACTTTCAACTTGCTACAGGTAGTTACTTCATTTGCCTTCAAAACTACAACTCAAAGCATTTTTAAATCATGAAGTTTGTTAGACATTGTTAGCTACCTGCCCAGCAGCCATCTCCTTTCTTCTTTTTAACAGAATTCCAATTTTGAATCTAGTGGCAACCTATTTACTCCACAGCAATGAAAATCACACTTTTCTTTCTAGATATTATGTTTGTAACAGTGGCAGCCATCTTGTGATCATGAAGAAAGCTGAGGATGGCAGAGGGAAGGATAACAAGTGCTTTGTTATTTGACAATATTGTTAAGGTCCTGCAACAAGTCCATAACCCCTTACCATTAGTCTCCTTGTTATATATAACATAATTAAATATCTTCCTTAATTAAGCCATGGTCACTCAGATATGCTGTTACTAATAGCTGAAAGCATTCATAACTTATCATTTTGATTTTAATTGGTGTTTGCTAAAATGGAAGAGGATTTGAAACACTTACTGATGAAGATCAAAGAAAATAGCTTTCTATATGCATTGCCCCTCAACACCAAGAAAACAAAAGTCCTTGCAACTAGGTCAGTAAGCAACTAAAGTGTGAGGCTATCCAAGATTCTGTTTTACTTGCTTCAACAATCAGCACCCATGGAAGCAGCAGTCAAGAAATCAAAGACACATTGCATTGGGAAAAGCTGTGGCAAAAGACCTTTTTAAAGTGCTGAAAAGTAAAGATGTCACGTTGAAGACTAAGGTATGCCTGACTCAAGCCGTGGTATGTTCAGTTGCATTATATACTCCTGAAAGCTGTATAATGCATAAGGGAGAGAGGAGTAGAATTGGTGCTTTTGAATTATGGTACTGGAGATGATTATCGGATATACCATGGACTGCCAAAAGAACCAACATATCTGTCCTAGAAGAAGTGCAACTGGAGTGCTTTTTAGGAGTGAGGATGGCTAGACTGTCTCACATATTTTAGACATGTTTTCAAGAGGGATCAATTCCTGCAGAAGGCCATCATGTTTGGGAGACTGGTGGGTCAATGAAAAAAAGGAAGATTGTACTGGATGGATTCACACAGTGACTGCAACAATGGGCTTAAATATAAAAAAGATCAGACCTGACTCAATGACACTCAAAAACAACAACAGTGTTTCATTCTTCTGTTTGAAGAATTGCCTCCTGGTCCATGTACAGAATACTTATGAGTACAATTAGGTGTTCTAGTATTCCCATTCTTCACAGTGATCATAGCTTTTTATGATTCACACAGTCAAATGCCTTTGCATAGTCAATAAAAAATAGACATCTTTCTGGTATTCTCTGCTTTTCATGAATATCCATCAGACATCATCAATGATGTTCCTAGTCCCAGTCCCTTTCATGTATTTGGATTGATTTTCCAGCTGTTTCCTGTCAATATACTGCTATAGTCACTTTTGAATGATCTTTAGCAAAATTTTAATTGTGTATGATACTAATGATATCATTCAATAATTTTTGCATTCAATTGGATCCCCTTTCTTGGAAAAAAGCACAAGTATAGATTTCTCCAGTCAGTTGGCCAGGTAACTTTTTTCCAAATCTCTTGACAAGTTACTCAACTAATTACATATTGTTAGTAATATGGTAATTTTTAATGTATAATCTAATGGGTCTCATTATGACATTTTCATATATGCATCATTGTACATTGTTCATGTCACTTTCCCCTTGCCCTTTCATGACCCCCTCCTTTGAAACTTCCCTCCCCACCAATGGTCTCCCTTCTACCTACATGAATATATTTTTAAAATGTATCTATCTCTATATGTACATACCAATTTTGCTGCAAGGGGAAAATATGTGATATTTCCTTTCTTTTCTCCCATTACCTTTTTTCTTGCCCCTTCTCCCTTTTCTTTAAATCATTATCCTTCTCTACTTAGGTACTGTCTGCTTTTGTGATCTATATATTTTAATAATGAATATATGTTGAAGTCTAACATCCATATATGAGAGAAAACATGTGAAGTTTATCTTTCTGGCCCTAGCTTATTTTGCTGAAATTGAATGATCTCTAGTTCCATCCATTTTCCAGAATATGCCATGATTTTGTCCTTCTTTATGGCTGAATAAAACTCCATGGTGTAGATATGCCACAATTTCCTTATCCACTCATCTGTTGATGAACACATAGGCTGATTCCATACCTTGGGTATTGTGAATAATGCAGCAATGAACATGGGTGAGCAGGTCTCTCTGTGATATATTGACTTATATTCCTGTGGACACATACCCAGAAGAGGGATAGCTGGGTCATATGGTAGTTCTATTTTTAGTTTTTTGAGGAACCTCCATACCGATTTCCATAGTGGCTGCAACCAACCTGCATTCCCACCAGGAGTGTATAAGGGTTCCTTTCTCTGTGCATCCTCACCAGTATATTATTGTTCATTTTGATGATGGTAGCCATTCTGACTGGAGTGAGATGGTGTCTCTGTGTAGTTTTGCTTTGCATTTCCCTGATGGCTACAGATGTTGAATATTTTTGCATATGATTATTGGCCATTTGTATTTTTTCTTTTGAGAAGTCTCTGTTCAGTTATTTTGCCCATTGTTTGATTAAATACTTTGATTTATTGGTGTTTAATTTTTTAGGTCATTGTATATTCTAGATATTAATCCCCTGTCTGATGCATAGCTGCCAAAGTTTTTCTCCTATTCTATAGGTTGTCTCTTGACTCTGATAAATGTATCCTTTGCTGTGCAAAAACTTTTTAGTTTCATGCAGTCCCATTTGTCAATTCTTAATACTGTTTCCTGTGCTTTTGGGGGTCCTATTCAGAAAGTCCTTGCTAATGCCTATGTCTTGAAGTGTTTTCCCCATGTTTTCCTCTATCAGTTTCAAAGTTTCTGGTTGTACATTAAGATCTTTGATCCATTTTGAATGGAGATTTGTACAAGGTTAGAGGGAGGAATCTAATTTCAGTCTTCTGCATGAGGATATCCAGTTCACCCAGCACCATTTGTTGAAAAGTGTCTTTTCTTCACCTTATATTTTTGGCACCTTTGTTGAATATCAAGTGGTTGTAGCTACATAGGTTTATTTCTGGATCCTCTATTCTGTTCCATTGGTTTACATGTCTGTTTTTGTGCCAGTACCATGTAGCTTGGGGCTGGGATTTAGCTCAGTGGGTAGAGCACTGCACTGCAGTCTCTGAGGCCCTGAGTTCAATTCCCAGCACCACAAAAATGGGAGAAGGGCCTGGCAATCCACTCCCAAGGCAATCCCGAAGCACTCAGCCATTGAAAACCCTACGAGGGTCACTATGAGCCGGATACCGACTCGACAGCACCTAACAACAACAACCACCATGTAGCTTTGTAGTATAATTTGAAATCAAGAATGGTGATGTCCCCTGCATTGTTCTTTCTGCTCAGGATCACTGTAGCAACTTGGAGTCTTTTGTGCTTTCATATGAATTTTAGGATTGTTCTCTCTATTTCTGTGAGGAATGTCATTGGTATTTTGATGGAGATTGCATTAAAACTGTATTTTGCTTTCAGTAATATTCCCATTTCACTCTACTGATTCTTCCAATCTATGAGCATGGGAGATCTTTCCACCTTCCAGTGTCTTCCTCAATCTTTATTTCATGTTTTAAAGATATCATTGTAGAGGTCTTTCACTTCCTTGGTTAGGCTTATTCTGTGGTATTTCATTTATTTCAAAGCTATTGTGAATGGGACTGTTTTCCTGGTTTCTTTCTCTTCCTGGTCATTATTAGAATAAAGAAACACTACTGAAAAAAGAAAAAAAGAAAAACTACTGATTTTTGTATGTTAATTTTGTATCCTGCTACTTTGACAAGAGTGTTTATCAGCTTTGAGAGTTTTCTCTTGGAGTCTATGGTCTTCTAAGTATAGGATCATGTCATCTATACAAATTTGCATACTTTGACTTCTTCTTTCCTAATTGGATCCCTTTTCTTTCTTTCTCTTTTCTTATTGCTGTGGCTAATAGTTCAATGACTACATTGAACAGCAGTGGTGACACTGGACACCCTTGTCTTATTCATGATTTTAGGGGAAATGCTTTCAGTTTTTCCCCATTTAATATGGGGTTAGCTGTAGGTTTTTCATATATTGCCTTTACTATGTTGAAGTATGTTCCTTCATTTCCTAGTTTCTTCAAGGCTTTTGTCATAGAAAGATGTTGGACTTTGTCAAAGGCTTTTTCTGGATCTATTGATAGGATCATGTGATTTCTGTTTCTGAGTCTATTTATATGCTGCATTACACTTACTGTCATGCATATGTTGAACCAGCCTTTCATCCCTGGAATGAAACCAACTTGAGTATAGTATATAGTCTTTCTAATGTGTTGTTGAAGTCAATTTCAAGTATTTTATTAAGGACTTTTGCATCTAAGTTTACCAGGGATATTGGCCTGTAGTTTTCCTTTTTTGATGTATCCTTCTCTGCTTTTGCCATCGGTAATATTGGCTTCATAGAATGGGTGTATTAGTGTTCCTTCTATTTGTATTTTGTGGAATAACTTGAGGAGCATTGGTGTTAATTCTCCTTTAAAGGTCTTACAGAATTCGGCAGTGAATCCATCTGGTCCTGGGATTTTCCTTGTTGGGAGTTTATTACTCCTTCGATCTCACTGCTTGTTATAAGTCTGTTAAAGTTGTTTATATCCTCTTAACTTTGGTGGGTCAAATGTATCTAGGAATTTATCCATCTCATCTAGGTTTTCCAATTTATTGAAATATAATTTTTCAAAGTATTCCTTAGTGATTCTCTGGATTTTGGTGGTATCTATTGTAATGTTCACTTTTTCATCTCTAATTTTCTTGATTTGAGTCTTTTCTCTCTTTTCTTTGGTTAGTTTGGCTAAGTGTTTATTGATTTTGCGTCTTGTTTATCTTTTCAAAGAACCAGCTCTTTCATCAATTCTTTTTATTTTTCTTTTAGTCTCCATTTCATTGATTTCTGCTCAGATCTTTATTATTTCATTCCATCCACCAGTTTTGAGGGGTTTTTGTTGTTGTTGTTGTTGTTGTTGTTCTTTTTCTGAGAGCTTGAGGTGCGTCATTAAGTTATTTGTTTTAGCCTGCTCTAATTTTTTAATGTAGGTACTCATCTCTATAAATTTCTCTCTTAGAACTGCCTTTGCTGTATCCCAAATGTTCTGGTAGGTTGTGTTTCCATTTTCATTTGATTCTAGGAATTTTTAAATTTCCTCTGATTTCTTCAAGTACCAATTGATCATTTGTTGTTGTTGTTATTAGGTGCCACTAAGTTGGTATCTGACTCATATGTACAAAATACTATTTTAGTGCTTCTCTGCTATTCATAGGGTTTTCAATGGCTGGTTATTTTTTGGGAGTGTTTTGCCAGGAACTTCTCCCAAGCCTACTCTAGCTGTTGTTCCAAGATGGTTTCCCATCCAAGTACTAACCAAGCCCAACCTTGCTTATCTTCCAAGATCTGACAAGATCAATGCCACAGTGGTACAGCTGCAGGCACTGGTCATTTAGGACTATATAATTCATTCTCCAAGTATTTGTATACTTTCTGTAATTTCTTTTGCTAGGGCTGGGATTTAGCTCAGTGGGTAGAGCTCTGCACTGCAGTCTCTGAGGTCCCGAGTTCAATTCCCAGCACCACAAAAGTGGGAGAAGGGCCTGGCAATCCACTCCCAAGGTAATCCCGAAACAGACAGCCATTGAAAACCCTATGAGGGTCGCTATGAGTCGGATACTGACTTGATGGCACCTAACAACAATAAATTCATTTCTAGTTTTATTCCATTATGATCTGATAAGATATATGAAATTATTTCAATTTTTTTCCTATTTGTTAAGGCTTGATTTATGACCTAAAATCTGATCTATTTTAGAGAATGCTGAGCAAAATGTGTATTCTGTAGCTTTTGGTTTGGGTGGGATATTCCATATATGTATGTTAAGTCCATTTCATCTATTATGGAGTTTAACTCTGAAGTTTGTTTGTTGATTTTTTTTTTTTTTTTTGGTCTGAATGTTCCATCTATTGATGAGAATGAGATATTGAAGTCACTCATTATCATTGTATCTGGACCTATCTGTCCCTTTAAGTCCAGTAGTGTTCTTTTTAAGGAAGTTGCATGCATTGAGTTTGGTGCATACATATTTATAATTGTTATACCTTCTTGGCCAATTTTCCCCTTATTAATATTTAGTGATCTTCTTTGCCCTTTGAAGTAGTTTTAACTTAAAGTCTACTTTGTTTGATACAAGGATGGCTACTCCTTTTTTTCTCTTTCTTCCAATTTCTTGGTATATCAATTTCCATTCTTTCTTTCAGTCCATGAGCATCTTTGCCAGAGAGATGTGTTTCTTGCAGACAATTAATTGTTAGATCTTGCTTTTTCTAATCCAGTTAACTAATCTATTTCTTTTAATTGCAGAGTTAAGACCATTCATATTTAGGGTTATTGCCAAAGGTTTGCTAGTTCTTGTGTTGGGTGTTTTCCTGGTTCATTCATAAACTATTTGGTCTTTTTTTTTTTCCTCCCTTATTTATATTCTTGGTTTGCTGATTTTTCTTTTTTTGGGTTAGACATGACTCTTTCCTCTTTCTCTTTAGTTTGTGTGTTCTTCTCATGAAATTTATTCTTTCCTGTGCTCTTATAATAAAGACTGTCTTTCTTCTATGCTTGTAGGATTCCTTTAATTACCTTCTGCAGTGCTGGCTTGGTTGCCATGTATTACTTTAGAATGTGCTTGTCCTGGAATATCTCTATTTTCCGTCAATTTTAAATGAAACTTTTGGCTGGATATTATAATCTTGTTTGGCAATTGCTTATTTTCAGGGCTTGAAGCATATCTTTCTGTCCTTTTGTAGAATTTATGGCTTGTGCTAAGAGGTCTGATATAATTCTGGTGGGTTTTCCTTTATAAATGAGTTGGCATCTTTCTCTTGTAGCTTTTAATATTTTTCTTTGTTGTGTAATCTGGCATTTTAATTATTATGTGTTGTGTGGAGGTTCTTTTTGGGTCATGTCTGTTTGAGGTTCTGAATGCCTCTTTGGTTGGATATCCATTTCTTTCCCCAGATTCAGGATATTCTCTGCTGTAATTTCACTGGATAAGTTTTCTATGACTTTAGTTTTTAATCTTGGCTCCTTTTTCTACTCCATGGATTCTTAGATTTGTCTCTTGATTATGCCCCAAAGTTCTTGAAAATTGTTGTTATGTTCCTTTAATTTTTTTCTTTGTTTATATGTTAATGTGTTATTTTCTCAACCTTATCTTCCATCCCTCATATTGTATCTTCTGCCCCCTTTAGTCTACTGATAATGCTGTCCACTGTGTGTTTTATTTGGTATATTGAGTTATTCATTTACAACATGCTTTTCTTTTCAAAAATCTCAATTTCCTTGGTGAATTTCTCATCCATTTTGCTGTCTTTGTCTTCTACATCGAGATTGTCTGACCTAGGTCCTGTATTGATTTCCTTGCTTTGTTCATTTGCTTATTTGTGTCCTCTTTGAAGTCATTGTTCATTTTTATAAATAAGCCTTTAAATTCTTTATCTGACATTTGAACCTTTTCAGTATCTTTGGATTCAGTGGTGAAAGAATCATGGTCTTTTGGAGATGTGCTTCCTTGCTTTTTTATGTTTATTGTGTTTCTGACTTGTGATTTGTGAATCTGTAGGGGTGGACATCACTTATATTTTATTTGGGGGTATTTTTAGTGAGGCGTTTTCCCTTGAGATCACACTCTCCAGTGCCAGTCGCAGAAAGGAAGACAAACCATTATAACAAGCACAATACCTAACCAAACCAGACATAGAAACACAGTTAAAATCACTTAATGTTAACTGCTGCACCACCAATGCCCATAGACCAGAAAATGGAAATAACAATATTGAGTAATATAAGGTTAGAAAATGGTTTGGGTGATGGTATAAATAGTATTTGCCTGAAGTTAGAAGCAGGACAGAGAAAAGGGAGGCAAGAGGATGCCTCAAGGCTGAAGTAAAAGAAAGGAAAAAGATGGTCTAGAAAGGAAATAAATGTTAGGAGGAGAGAGGGAAAGGAGCTACAAATAAAAAGTAATGATTGCACAATAAAGAAAAACATATACAAAGAGAGTTAAATAAACATAAGCAGAACAATAAGAAGTAGTAAGCCTAAAATATTTAAAGTATAGTAAATAGAAACAAAGAGATACAGAAAAAGGCAGGTAGGCCAAACAAGATAGGAAAAAAATAAAAAATAAAAAAGATAGAAATCACATTAGGTAAAAGGGAAATGAAGAAATGAAAATTAACAATGAAAAGTTAGTAAATATAAAACAAAACAAAACAAAACAGACAGACAGACACCAACTTGCTCTCCTGAATTTCCAGTGTCTCTGGGAGCTAAGGCAGGAAGGATTTTGAGCCCCAGGCCAGAGGCAGCATGTAAAATTCAATGTGATCCTGTCTCCAAGCAAAAATAAGAAAAAGCCCGGGGACGCTACACTGTGGCACTGTAATTACTCCAACACAGCAAGAAAGAAAAGGTTTAAAAAATAAGTAAAACAAACAAACAAAAAAAAAAAACAGATTTTTTTAAGAAATGAAATATTGGAGGAGCTTCTTTCTGTGGCCTCTAATGTTGGAGTCTGTTAGGTGGAGGTGGTGGTCAGGTGAGGATAGTCTTTTAACCTGATAGGCTAAGATTTGACAGTGTCTGTATTTCTCTTCAGGAGATGGGATTGTCTCCTCGCCCTGGAGGGTTGGGGCTTGTTCTGAGCAACTTTCCCAAGCCCCTTGCTGTGTAAACCTGTCAGCATATCAGCATTCCTATCTCCTCCCTAACTGCAACTGCTTGCTGCATGTGTGTAGCATGTTGGAGTTACAGCAGATCACTCCCAGACTCTCTATGGGTGATAATTCTTTGTTTTCAGGCTCCCTGTGTAGCTCAGTCTCACACAATAGGTTTCCTTTCAAGATGGCATCCAGTAAAAGCCCTCCCAGACACAGAGAATGAGAAAGAGAATCATTTTTCCAATTGTGGACCCCTCAGTTGAGGACAGCCACTGTCTCAGCAAGTCCCTGGAAGAGTTCAAGGGCTTCAAGGACTGTGGGCTTATCCTGTGCGACTGCAAGTCTGATGGCCAGGCCTATCAGGCTTACCTTTTTGGATGATGGTTTCATTTCCCCTACCCTACTGGAAGCCACAACTGAAGATGCATCCTGATCAGTCATTCTTGCTGTTCAGTTCCATTCTGCTACCTGGGACCATTCAACATTTTCCTTTGTGGCTTCTGTGCTTCTCCAGACCTTCTTTTTATGGAAAAGACTCTATCCCTTCCTATTTTAACTCCTTTGTTCTACCCTGTCATGCAGAGGCTGCCTTTAATCTTCTATTTTAAACCGGAAGACCTTATTAGCTCCTAGTTTATAGAGTCTCAGACAGATTGAGTAACTTGTCCAACATCACATTTTTGATAGGTGGCTATATAATCTCACGATAAATGCTTATAACATCTGGTATCTCTCCTTCTTAGTGGTTATTCTCAGTCATAATATGATAATTTGACTACTGTCTTTCCCATCTGTAAAGCAGGGTTCATGTCTTTTTTTTTTTTTTGGTTGTTGCTCAACATTTTATTATCACTACCTAAAACAGTGGTTGATACATAGTAGCTGCTCATGAAATATTGAAAAATAATTAAAATTTAAAAGTACATTTTAAATTTTAATAATATTTAAAAAATAAAATGTGAATAAATAAATAAATGTTATGATCCCAACAATATTTAGACAAAATCTAACTTCTAATCCTAGGTTCTCTGGTGGTTTACTAGCTTCCCTCCCAAAGTACCTAAGTCAGGGGTGTCACCAGATATCTGCTACCACTTTCTCCTGTTCCCATTGCATGCCTTGCTGAAGTCATTGCCCATTTGCCCACTGAGCCTGTATAAAGCCTTAGAATTCCTCTCAACTGAGGACTTTAGACAATCCTACCAATCCATCATTGTTGACTAGGATACAAAATGTATTTGTCATTTGGATCTAAAAGACAACTAAAAGAAAAGTTTGTCCCCTTTAATCCATCTTAGATTTGTCTTTTCCACAAGCTATTCTAACACTGCAGAGGGAGACAAACAAGGACGTTAGGAACAATTATTTCATATTATCACACTTATTAACAAATTCTGAGAGTGAAAAGTGATCTGTCTATCTATGTATTGTGAAAGAAATGAAGCACACGTTACCCTTATGATAAGGTTCTCCAGAAATTCTTCTTCAGCACACAGGCCAAAAAGCTATAGGCATTAATAATAGGTGTCCTTTTATGTTGAATGAGTTGTGTCTATGTGTGATGATATCTGTACAGGGAAACTGCCATTTCATTTGAGCTTTGTCTCTCATACTGATTTGTCTTTTATGGAATATTGTCCAATAATTTGGCCACATACCTATTCTAGGCAAAACTAGCTGCCAGTTTCTCAATCTCCTTCTAAGGAAATTTGCAGGCTTCCTCACAAGGAAAGGAAGCATCCCAAGCTGTCTCTTAATCATATGTTGCCTGGCTTGTACTGCATGACCTCTACCTTTAACACAGCTGATGGTACTGGATGTGGAAATTCATTTAAGAAAAGTGCAATAGACTGGGCAAGGGACTTTGAAGCCAAGTGGCCCCTGGATTATGTCATGAAATTTAAATGAGAGATACAGAGAAAATTAAGGATGTGAGAAGTAGCAACATATGCTGAAGACACAGAGATACACAGCTTTAGGGGAAGCCATGAGGCAGTGAGTTTGGTAAGAACAGAATATTTCTTTTCTAGTTTGTATTCCTGTATCAAAAGTAAAGATAGCAAAGCATACGTATTAAGTGGCCCAACTTCCTGAAAAATGTTTTCTATTCATATGCAACGTCATTTTATGTAAAATCAGAATGCTTTTTATATCTTCCTTCCTTCCATCTTTCCTTTCTTCCTCCCTTCCCCTCCCCTTCCTTTTTTCTTTCTTTCACTTTCTTTTGCAGTACTTGGATTGAACCCACAGCCTCATGCATGCTTTGCAAGCACTCTACCACTGAGCTGCATCCCCAGCCCATTTTTTACTTTTTAAATTTTGAGACAGGGTCTTACTAAATTACATAGACTGCCCCTGGCCTCAAACTTGCAGTCCATCTGGCTCCTTCTCCTAAGTCACTGGGATTATAGGTGTGCTAGCAGTCCATCTGGCTCCTTCTCCTGAGTCACTGGGATTATAGGTGTGCTAGCAGCTAGTAGTCTGCAGCGGTAGCCCTGTGGCGTCTGACCCGTCAGATTTCGGAAGCTAAGCAGGGTCGGGCCGGGTTAGTACCTGGATGGGAGACCACCTGGGAATACCAGAAGCTGTAGGCTTGGGAGAAGGACCTGGCAACCCCCTCCCAAAAATCAATCTGCCATTGAAAACCCTATGCACAGCAGAGAAGCACTGACAACAGTGTTTCCCCTGTTGTACAGAGGGTCGCTATGAGTCGGATACCGACTCGACAGCACCTAACAACAACAACAACAAGCAGCTAGTAGGTTTCATCAACCTTGTACCATTAAATTGAGTTTTGTATATAATAGCTCAGTGGGTAGAGCACTGCGCTGCAGTCTCTGAGGTCCTGAGTTCAAGTCCGAGCACCACAAAAATGGGAGAAGGGCATGGCAATCCACTCCTGAAACAGTCAACCATTGAAAACCCTATGAGGGTTGCTATGAGTCGGATACTGACTTGACGGCACCTAACAACAACAACAACAACAACAACAACAACATATAAATATATGTTAAATATTTGAAGCCTTTCAAGGTAGTTGTAAATTATCTAGTGGACTATATTTATGAAAAGGCAGTTGAATTCAAATTTGGAGAAATTTTGTTTTTATACCGAAAGAAATGTAGAAAGAAGCCCTTTTCACTTTTAGTTACTATTTCTGGTTGTACTTTCTCTGGCTCTCTTTTTCTTTTTTTTTCCCCTCCCTTCTTTCCTTCCTTCTTTCCTTCCTATCTTCCTTCTGTCCTTCCTTCCTTCCATTCTTTGTTTGTGTGTGTGTGGTGCTGTGTGGTGAACATAGGGCCTGCTGCATGTTTTGCAAGTGCTCTGTCATTGAGCCACACTCATTTTTTGTTTTTCATTTTGAGACAGGGTCTCAGTTATGCAGGCTACCTCTGGCCTTAAACTTGTGGTCCTCCTGACTTCACCTTTCCAATGGCTGAGATTACAGGCACTAGCTCACAAATTACTTTTACTAATTTTTCAAGTTATACAAATTAAAATTTATATTCTTTTATGATTTCCAGGTTTGGCTCTCTTTACTCTTCTAACAATTCATTACTACTTGATTTGTATCCTCCAGAAAACACATCATCTGTTCATTAATTCTAAGAACTTTGTGCAGTTTCTAGGGTATTCTGCAGGTTACTATGCCAAATGTTTAAATTGGTCAATAATGACAAAGACTACATTAGGAAATGGAATCCTAATTTAAGAGATGCCATAGCTCATATAGAAAAGGAAGGAGATGGTCATTAATTAGGTGTTGGATGAATGTAATGTAATGATGACGGTAAGTAGGATTTGCCAATTTTCTGTCTAAGTAAATACGCTAATAAGGAGTTTCACATAGGGGGCTGTAAATCAGTATTTCTGTTCTCAGTATGACTGAGAAATTGATTTGGCTGTGACTGCAGCCCCCCAAGAAATGCAGTATGGCATTATGGCTGGTCTCATGACACAAGATATATTTGGCCTGATTCAGGGTCATCAGGAAGTAATAGGGACACATTTCACAATTCCATGTGATCTTGTGATTTTTGCAATCAGCAATATCAGTATTACTTTTATTTTACTTACTACTTTATCAAGATATATGAATTTTTGATTGAATATATTTTTATTTGAATGCTATTTCATGACAAATTTCTTGTGTCTGTCAAGTAATTTTTACTTTTTTCATACACAATTCTCAAGTTTATTTTGTTGGTTTGCTCATTTTTTATTGTTTTGGGTTGGGTAGTAGTTAATTGCTGCTTTTTAATATTTTATAAAACATTGTCATTATCTTTGATTCTCTTTATCTTTGGTTAACTATTTTGTCTTGATTAAAATGCAACAGATATTTTTCTTGACAAGTTAGAAAATTCAAAATAGTGCAAGAATGAAAATTTAAACTCTTAAAATTATAAAGATGATCAGTCCTTTTTACTGAACATAATAAATTACCATATCATAATTCTTGGAAGAAAAAAGAATGAATTTTCATGCTGAAGAGTTAACATTTATTCAATTTTCAGATCTAATTGAGAGAAATTAAAAGAGAAATAATGCCATTAAACTAAAAAATAAGAATAAAACTTATACCACCCTCTTCTCCTTGTGATATTAATTAGCTACATTTATACCTAAAGCAGTGAGAAACAATATTTTTGTTTGTTTGTTTGTTTGCCATACTGAGGGTTGAACCCAGGGCCTCATGCTTCCATGCTTTGCAAGTGCTGTACCACTGAGCTGCAACCCTAGCCCCATCTTTTTTTTTTTTTTTTTGAGACAGGGTCTCGCTAAATTATGCAGACTGCCTCTGGTCTCAAACTTGCGATCCTCCTGCCTCTGCCTCCTGAGTCACTGGGATTACAGGTGTGTGCCACCATGCCTGGCTCAATAATTTCTTTCAATAGTAGGAAAGATAATGAAAATAACAGAATTAGAAATTCCTATGTCATAGCAATTTTGTTGTTAGGTGGCATCCCATCCCTCCTGATGTCGGAAACTAAGCAGGGTCGGCCTGGTTAGTCTTTGGAGGGGAGATCAGCTGGGAATGCCAGGTGCTGCAGGTTAGGGAGAAGGACCTGGAAACCCATTCCTGAAACAATCTGCCATTGAGAACTATGAATGGCAAAGAAGCACTGCCAATAGTGCCAGCATGGCACAGTGTCGGGAGTGTTTAGTTCTGTTGTACATAATATGGCTATAAGCTGGACCCAACTGGACAATACCTAACAACAACAATATAATAGTGCAGATCAACGTTGCAAGGAGTATTAATTTTCCCCCAACATTTGTTCTCCTCTATTTTGTCCTTATTAATACAATATCCACAATTTAGGTGGGCATATTGTGGCTCAATATCTTACTACAATTGTAGCTTAGTGTAAATAGATGCTGGTCAATGATAAGGTAGTGAACACATTTTGTTGCAGCCTTTGGGAATCTTTCTTAAATGAGGGACACCAGATTCCCTTTGCCCTTTTCTTATTTATTCTTCCTCTCATTTGGACCATGAGGACAAAAATGAAATGATGACTGAGAAGAACCTGTTTTCCTAGCATCTTCATGAAAAAACCCATCATGCTGACCTAAAGGTTCCTCTCTGAATATTTTTTTTTCCAGTATGAGTATTGGGCCGAGGGCCTCACATACACTTTAGTAAGTGCTCTACCCTGGGTTACCCCACAGTGCCACAAAAAAAAAAAAAAAAAAAAGAGAGAGAGACAGAGAGAGAGCGCAAGCGAGCCAGCGAAAGAAAGTACTACTACATCCAGCCCCTTTTTCTCTTTTTATCTTGAGACATATTCCTTTTAAGTGATGCAGGCTGCCACCAGCCTTGAACTAGCAAACCTTCCGCCTCGGTCTCGTCTAGTCCCTCCACCACCCTGTCCAGCCCCTCTGTGAAATTTAACGTGAGATGTGGATAAAACTCTATGCTTATTCAGCCATTGATTTAGAATTTCCCTGTTACTATCACTTAAACCTGACTCTGTTAGTGGAAATCAACAAAATCAAAGAATAGTTCTTTGAAAAAAGTAATAATATTTGCAAATATCCTGGTAGATAGGTCCTTCTGTCCTTACAAAATGGAAGAAAACTGAAGAGAAAGAAAGATGGCTCAAATTTGTAATATGAGGAAATAGACATGGGACTTAAGTTTTATTGGCATTGAAAAAGAGAAAATGAAGAAAGTATGAAATGTTATATTAATAAATTTGAAAATGTAGGTAAATTTCTAAGAATTTTATTACTCACCAAATTGCCTTATGAAAAGACAGAAAAACTGAATAGTCTTATAACAATTAAGGATATTTAGTCAGTACTTAAAATTTTTCATGTGAAGAAAATAGTGAACGGTTTTGTCAGTAAGTTCTACAAAATATTTAAGGCATGGAATATTAGTCAACTCTTGCTATGTACAAGAAATCTTGAGGTAATAGTACCATATCACATTTATGTATTTCTTAATCACATTGTTATGTTATTTTCCTTGGGGAAAATTTCCCATAGCTCCTCCCTAGCTATGCATTGGGATCACAACTTCTACATGTGTCTTCTAGTTCCAAGCCTCAAACAGAAGGAACTATCTCCATCCTAATATATCTTTCGCACCATAGAAGACTAAGAAGCAAGAAAGACTCAGCATAACCATCTAACTTCATTATGGCTTTGGCTTAGATGTGGCAAATATTATTACATGTACTCACATTCCATTAGTTAGGGGAGTCACACAGCCATGTCCAACATCAGTGGGGTCAAAAAGTGTACTGCTTCCAGAAAGGATTGAGTTTCAGAGGAGAGATACCTATGAAAAATGAAATAATAATATATATAATAAATAAATAATATATATAATATGTATAATAAATCCCCCTCTTTAGACAAACTCAGAGTGTAAGGAAGAACAAAAACCCTCCATCTCATTTTATGAAGATATTATAGAACTGGAACCAAAAGGCAAACAAGAGCACTAATGAAGAAACATGACAGGTAGTCTCATAAACACAGTTGAAAAATTCCAAACAAGAAAACAAGTTAAATTAGTAATGTGTGAAAAGATACTAGGCTGTTTTGTCTCAGTAGTGAAAGCTCTGATTAACACCAGAAAAATTTAAAAATGTACTTCACCGTATTAATTAATGAAAGAAAAAATAGCCTATTAGATGCACAAATATCATTGGATAAAATTCAACCTTCAATATTTAAATAAAAGTTTTTGGAAAATAAAGTATAAACAGAGGCTTCAAAACTTTTAATGTTTTTATTTTGACATAAGTTTAAGTTTACCAAAAATTTGCAAAAATAGTACAAAGAATTCTTGTACATCCTTTCTCACTCAAATATTAAGATATTACAGAACTAGCGTATAACCACCAAAACCCAGAAACTGACATCAGTATAAATGCTTACTAAGTAAGCTGCAATGGGAGAAGGGCCTGGCAATCTACTCCCAAGGCAATCCCGAAACAGTCAGCCATTGAAAACCCTATGAGGGTCGCTATGAGTCAGATACTGACTCAAGGGCACCTAACAACAACAAAGAGGTCTTTAGGGGCTGGGATTTAGCTCAGTTGGTAGAGCACTGCTCTGCAGTCTCTGAGGCCCTGAGTTCAATTCCCAGCACCACAAAAATGGGAGAAGGGCCTGGCAATCCACTCCCAAGGCAATCCCGAAACAGTCTGCCATTGAAAACCATATGAGGGTCGCTATGAGTCAGATACCAACTCGAAGGCACCTAACAACAACAACAGCAAGTAAGCTGCAGGCTTTGTTCACCTGTCATCATTCATCCCACTAATTTACCTTTCCTGAACCTGAATTCAATCCACAATCAGATATTGATTCAGTCATATTTCATAATCTGAAATAATTTCTCACCTTTTCCTTTTGTCTTTCATGACCTTGATACCTTTGAAGATGACTGACCAATTATTTTGTAGAATGTTCCTTTACTTAGGTTTGTTTTATGCCTCCTAATAATTAAAATTAAGTTTTAAATATTTAGCAAGAATTGCCAAAGAACTAATGGGACGTCCTTGTGCATCACATTAGAAAGCTTGGAGTGTTGATGTGTATCTTCAATCAATTGCTTAATGTAGTATCTGCTAAGTTTTTTCTCATTGTAAAGATTCTATTTTCCTCTAAGTAAATAGAAATCACCTGAAAGATTATTGGCAATTATGTAAATATCCTATTTTGATTAAATTTTTGCCCACTAATTTGAATTTGCCTACTAATTTTAGTCCATCACACAATTATTACAGTTGTATTTGGTAAAATGGTGATCTACCTCTAACATTCTCCCTACATTTGATCATTGCAATTCTGCTATGATGTAAGTCTTCTCTTTCTCATCCTTTAATCTATTCATTATTGATTTGTATCAGTATGACTGTAAATATTTGTTTGATTCTATGGGTTATAATCTATTATTCTCATCATTTCTTTTATTACTCAAACTGTCCTGTTTTGGCCAGTACAAGTTGGCTCCTGTGTTACTTTGAAGTTTCTCAATTATTATTTTTTTGATCCACAGTCTTGTTTTTTGGGTGGAAAAGATGTTCCAAGATCATCTTTTTTTTTCAGTATCCAGCCACAGAATCAGCCATTTCTTCAAGGAGTTTTATTATATCTATAGGTGAATGAAGCTTGGGAATGAAGATCTGGGTCCTAGATTTCTTATTGCCACTGGAGTATCATTGGTTTTATGCCTCCATCAGCAAACTGAGCTAAGATGTGTAAATGTTAACAAATTGAAATTAATTGGCACGTGTATACATGTAACTATTTATAAATGTGTGTTTAAAGTATATGAAATATGAGTTCATTCTGGTGCTATTGTTTCTAATTCCACCTTAGAATTTATTTTAACTTCCCTTTTGCTTATTTGTAAGTTATTTATTCATTACAGGCATTTGTTTATTACTTTATTCTCATACACAATGAGTATGAGAATTGGCAATTTCACCTTTGTGACACACAAGTTTACTAGGTGGAGAACACTGTTTGAATACAGCTATTTTTGCCTTTAGCCTTGAACATGTTGACAAATACTCTTTTCCAGTTTCTAGGTTAGCTCCTTTGTTCCTACTCCTTCAGTGTAGTTGTGGTATTCATTTGTAATGCAGTAAGTTTCATTTTAAATTGTGTGTTCCATTTAGCATTCCTTCTGTTCCCACTTGATTTTAATTATATATATTGTGGAGTCAGTAAAAATTGAAATGTTTCAAAAAGTGACAGTAATAAAAGAGGATACGCTCACAGAAATGATCTCATCCTGTCTATCATCCCACTTTTATTCTCCCGTCTTTCCACCCCAATGCCACCCAGTCCTAAACATAACTTTATTAGTTTCCTGGGCTGGCATGAGGAATAATTATAATTTTCAGGGCTTAAAAACAACAGGAAAGTGTTCTCTCATAGTTCTAGAAGACAGAAGACTGAAACTAAACTACTAGCAGAACTGCCCTTTCTCCAGGGACTCTAGATGAGAATTGATTCCTTACTTCTTACAGCTTCTGGGGGTTGCTCAACATTCTTAGATTTCTTTGGTTTGTATCTGTACTGCTCTAAATGGTGCTTCAGTCTTCACATCCCCTTGGTCTCTGTGCCTTTGCAAAATATCCCTTTGTTTCTCTCTTACTATGAACTTTGTCTTTATTTTTAGGGCCCATCTAAGATAGTTCAGGACCATCTTCCTACCTTAAGAATCTTCATCGTCTCTTCAAAGAACCTTTTCCCAAGTTAGGTAAAACTCTGAGTTCTGGGGGTTGGGAGTGAACAAATCTGGGGCACCATTTTCAGCCTGCCACAGTAAGTGCTATTACCAGTTTTCTGTGTATATTTTCTGTGAGTTTTTCATGAACAAGCAAACACATTTAAATTTCTTATATCTTTTGCTTTTTTAATATGAAAAATAGCATACAATGGATAATCATTTCTGCGTTATTATAAAGAATATATCCACAAAATAATTCTATATTCATTCATATAAAACATTTCATATTTTAGAATTTATAGAATACCACTCTGTGGCTGTACTATAATTTATTCACCCATTCATATATATATATGGACATTTAGGGTGTTATTAATAGCAATTTCAAAAAGTACTGCATATGAATTCTTATTGAGCATGTATATTAAAGGGTAATAGAAGTAGGATTGTTGTTTTTAGGTGCCTTCCAGCTGGGTCCAACTCATAGCCACCCTACGTACAACAAAATAAAACACTCCCTGATTCTGTGCCAGGCACACAATCAAATTTATGTTTAAGCACATTGTTGCAGACACTGTGTCAATCCATCTACTTGAGGCTCTTCCTTGTTTTCATTGACCTACCATTCTCCCAAACATGATGTCCTCCAGGAAATGGTCCTTCCTGATTACATGTCTAAAATACATCAGCTGCAGTCTAGTCACCCTTGCTTCCAAGGAGCACTCTGGTTCCTCTTCTAGTACAGATCTGTTGGTTCTTTTGCAGTCCATGGTATATTCAACATTTGTTTCCAGCACCATAATTCAAAAGCATCAATTCTTTTCCTGTCTCCCTTGTTAAATGTCCAGCTTTCACAACCATATGATGCCACCAAAAATACCATGGCATGAGTCAGGCACACCTTCACCTTCAATGTGACATCTTTACTTTTCAATACTTTAAACAGATCTTTTCCAGCAGCTTTACCCAATCCAATGTGTCTTTTGATTTCTTGACTGCTGCTTCCACAGGTGTTGATTATAGAACGAAGTAAAGCAAAATCTTAGACAACCTCAATCTTTTCTCCATTTATCATGAGGTTGCTTACTGACCCATGTGAAAGAATTTTTGTTTTGTTGATGTTGAGGTGCAATCCATACTGAAGGCTGTGTTCTTTGATCTTCATCAATAAATGTTTCAAATCCTCTTCACTTTTGGCAAGAAGAAGTGTGTCATCTTCATAACACAGGTTGTTAATGAGTCCTCCTCTCATCATGATGCCATGTTCTTCTTTGTAAAGCTCAGATTCTCAGATTATTTGCTCAGTGTAGAGATTAAAGAGGTACAGTGAAAGGACATAGGCCTGATGCACAACTTTCTCTACTTTAAACCAAGCAGTATTTCCTTATTCTGCTCAAATGAGTGCTTCCTTATCCATGTACAGATTCCCCATGAGTACAATTAAGCACTGTGATATTCCCATTCTTCACAGTGTTATCCATAATTTGTTATGATCCACATAGTCAAATACCTTTGCATAGTCAATAAAACATAGATAGACATCTTTCTAGTATTCTCTGCTTTCCGCTAATATCCTTCTGACAGCAGCAATTATAACAATGTTTCCACACCCTCTTCTGAATCCACCTTAATTTTCCAGCAGTTTCCTGTTTATATACTGCTGTATTCACTTTTGGATAATCTTTAGCAAAAATTTCCTTGTGTGTGATATTAATGATACTGTTCCATAGTTTTCACATTCAGTTGAATAACCTTTTTTGAGAATAGGCGCAAATATGGATCACTTCCAGTCAGTTGTCCAGGTAGCTCTTCTCCAAATCTCTTGGCATAAACAAGTTAGCACCTCTGGTGCTGCATCTGTTTGTTGAAACATCTCTATTGGTAATCCATCAATTACTGAAGCCTTCTATTTTGCCCATTTCTTCAAGGCAGCTTCCACTTCATCCTTCAATACCACTGGTTCCTGATCATATGCAACCTCTTGAAATGGTTGGTCATCCTAGCTCACTGATGCCTAGAATGTCTGTTTCTGTGCTTCATTTCCCTTTTAACAATTTCTAATTTTCCTAGATTCATACTACATATATTCCACATTCCAATTATTGATGGATGTTCACAATTGTTCCTCCTCATTTTGAGACATGGCAAATCAGCAAATGGAGTCCCTGGGGCTTTACTCCATTTCTTTCGTTAAAGTAGATTCTACTTTGAAGAAGCAATTCTTCCCCAATGGTCTTTTGAGTGCCTCCCAACGTGGGAGTTTATTTTCTGGCACTGTATCTGACAGTATTTCTCTGGTAGTCATAGTGTTTTCAATGGTTCATTATTTCAAAAGTGGGCTACCAGGTCCTACTCCCTAGTCTGTCTTGTCTGGAAGCTCAGTTGAAACCTGTCCGCCATGGGTGGCCCTGGTGGTATGTATAATACTATTAGCATAGCTTTCAGCATCACACCAACATGCAAGCCTTCACAGTGTGGCAAACTGATAGACATGTGGAGAATAAGTAGAATAGCAAAATCAAAAGATAAGCTTAGATAGATAGATAAAATTGTTATTTCCAAATTCCCCTCAATATAGATTTGCATTCTAACCAGAAATATATAGTAGTTCCTGCTTCCCATTATTCTCACCACAGATTGTGTTGTCATATTTCTTGATATTCTATAGCTCTGATTGTTGTTGTTGGATGCCTGACTCAGATCTGATTCCTAGTGACCCTATGTACAACAGAATAAAATACTGTCATACATTGTGCCATGCACATGATCTTTTTATGTTGAACCCAATGTTGTAGTCACTATGTTTCTTCTCATTTTGAGTCATGCCACATCAACAAAAAGAGGCCCCTGGGGCTTTATTCTATTCCTGTCATTAAGGTCAACTCTACTTTGAAGAGGCAATTTTTCCCCAGTCATTTCTTGAATGCCTTCCAGCTGGGGCGACTTATTTTCTGGCACTATATTTGATAGTTTTTCTCCACTATTCATAGGGTTGTCAATGGCTAAGTATTTCAGAAGTGAGCTGTGGGGTACTTCTCCCTCCTCTATCTTAGTCTTGAAACTCAGCTGAAACCTGTCCACACTGAATGGCCCTGCTGGTTGTGAGATACCAGTGGCACAGCTTTCCGCCTCATAGCAAGACACAAGCCCCACAGCACAATCTGACAGACTTGTGGGAGAATATATATATGGCAGTTCCTGCTTCCCCACAGATTGTGCTGTCATACTTCTTAATAGTCTATAACTCTGTTAGATAAGAAAACTTGGTTTAGTTTTATTTTTGCTGAAGGGTTGAACCCAGGGTCTTGTGCATGCTTTGCAAGTTCTTTACCACTGAGCTACACCCCAGCCTCTTTTTTTATTTCTTATCTTGAGACAAGGTCTTGCTAAGTTACACAGGCTGCCTCTGGCCTTGAAATGGAGATCTCCCTGCCTCCTTCTCCCAAGTCACTGGGATTACAGGCATGTATCACTGCACCCAGCTGTGATATTTTAACTTTTATTTATATAATCATGAGAGAAGTAGTAGAACATCTTTCCATATGTTTAAGGGCCATTTTGATAACTTTTTACTTTTTACCTTTACTTTAATGCATAAAGGATTTTCTGTGACCGCATAAATTATACTCTAAATAAATCTAAAGACATAACAAATTAACAAGTAATTGTTTAAAATATTCCATTTTAGATTAGACAATAAAAGAATCCTATCACCACTGTTATTCAACATTGAATTGATTGCTCTGGTTAGTGAAGTAAGTCATGAAAAGAAATAAAAGTAAAAAGATGTAAAGATATGAAATAATACCATCATTATTCATAGCTAACAGCATTTTATGTGGAAAAGTCAAAGGGATCCATAGTTAACATATCAGAACTATTGAGATTATTTTACAATGTCCCTGCTTTAAAAAGTCAAAGACTAATTACATTTCTGAATTTCACAAAACATTATAATTTATAATTACACATGACATACATTAGGCCACTTTTCATCACTGTGACAAACCCCTGAGAGAAACAATTTAAAGGAAGAAGGATTTATTTTGGCTCACAGTTGCATAGATTCCAGTTGATGGTCATTTGGCTCCATTGTTTCCAGGCTCATAGTGAGGCAGAGCCTCACAGTGGAGAGGGTATAGGGGAGCAGAGGACAGGAGGCATAAAGAAGAAAAAGAAACATTGTAGGCTGGAGACAAGTCTTTCCAAGGCTTGCCTCCAGTGACCTACTTCCTCCAACTAAGCCCTACCTCCTAGTCTTCATCACTTCCCCAAATGACATCATAGTGTGAATCCACCAAGGGATATATTCATTGAATAAGTCAGAGCTCTCAGGATCCAATCACTTCACTAAAGCCCACCAGCTGGTAACCAAATCTTTGACACATAAGTCTTCAAGGAACGTTTTGTATTCAAACCACAAGATGATGAAAAACAGAATAATATGTTAAGCACCTAGAAGTAATCCAAAAAAGTATTCAAGCCATTTATCAATAAAAGTATAAATTTTATATTTTACTAAAATTATTAAAGATAATCAGAAAAATGAGACATACATTTATGAACAAAAGATACACTGCTATAAAATGTAACTGGTCTTCTCAAATTAAGCTATAGATCCAGTATAATTCCATTCAAAGTCCCAGCAAGTCATTGCAGTGGAACTTGAATTAGCTGAGTCTAAATACTACCGTACCACTGCTGCATCCGATCATGTCACATCTCGGAAGCTAAGCAGGTTGGGCCTGGCTAGTTCTCAGATGGAAGACCGCCTGTGAATACCAGGTGCTGTAGGATTGGGAGAAGGATCTGGCAACGCACTCCCAAAAAGACAATCAACCACTGAATACCCAGAGAAGCACTAATAATACTGTTTCACCTGTTGTACACAGGGTCACTATGAATCAGACACCGACTCAATAGCACCTAACAACAACAACAACAAAATGCTACATAGAAGCACAATCTTGAAGAATTAAGAACAAGATTGACAAGAAAAATGAAATAGGGTCATTCGCAGCAAAATGGATAGAATTAGAGAAAATTATTTTAAGTGAACAAACACAAACTCAGAAAGAGAAACAACACATGTTCTCACTCATATGAGAGAGCTGACTCAAAATTACAAGAAGGAAAAATCCTACTCAAAGGTCAGATCACATTAAAAGGGGGGGAGGGAAGATAAGAATGAGGTCAATATAAATGGACTAGAAATCGCATGTAATTGTTCTAACAAGATAGAAACAAAGACCACTACAGGAAAAGTT
>VMDO01010126.1:0-73305 GCA_007922755.1 Pedetes capensis
GTAAGTAGTATTAGAATTCCCATGCCTTATCTGTACCATTTGAAATAGATACATAATAAACCACCCCAGACTTGTGAATCCCACACAATCCTTCACTAGAATAGCCATTAGAATTTAACATGATCCAGAGCCAGAAAGGGTTGTGGAAGCCATCTTTCCATCCCTCTGCCTTCTAAACTTTACGACCCCGGGAAAGATGGCACTCTCCCTTGTCACCACCTCCCACTCTTCCTTGTCCAGGAGGGTGCCTAAAAGAGATCTAACTTCAACCTGGAGGCAGCGGGCCCCTTTACCTCTAAGGCAAAGCCCTTCAAATGGGCTCCCAGCCACTTCCCTTTCCTCTTCATGGGATTTGGCTGTCTCTCAAGTTTCCTAGTCTTCTCAAGCCTCTGCTCCCATTCCTTCCCATCACCCCACCTTGACTGACCCACAGCCCTTTATCACCACAGTCTGCTCCACCCACCAAGCCCACTCCGTCTCCTTCGGTACTGCCTTGCTTCTTCAGGTTGTACCCCAAGTTCTCTGCCTCCATGTTCTCCTGGATGTTTTTTCATTAATATCCCAGATGTATAAAGATCTTAACACAATGCCTGACACATAGAAAGTATTCAAAATCAGCAAATTTAATGATTACTAGTACTATGATCCTTATTTTTCATCTCCATGAACCCACACAGAAGTATCCAAAATCGGCTAATTTAATGATTACTATTACTATGATCCTAAATTTTCATCCCCATAAACTCAATAGAAAGTATTCAAAATCATTAACTTTGATGATTACTGTTATCATGATCCTTATTTCTTATCCCCATAAACCCACTAAAATGACTCTCTGAGGCCACCAACAGCTTCTTCATCCCATACCTGAAGGACATTTCTCTCTTCATCCTCACTGACCTTGGACAGATTAATGCAGTCCTGCCTGATTAAAATCCTTCCTTTCTCTGGCTTCCAGGGTACCTTCTTATCCCAGCATTTCTGAGAAAGTTCAGAACCAGGAAGTTAATCAGCACCTACCAGTGGACTTGAATTTGAAAATCTGAAACCTCTTTTGCCTGCCTCTGGCCACCAGATCCAAGACCAGGTGACACAGAACACAGCCTACTCCCACGTCAGGGTCATTTTGTTTGTGGTCCCTTTTCCCTCATGTAGTCACATGGCTCACTCTTTGTGGTCTCAGCTCAGATGTCACCTCCCCAGGGAGGACTTCCCAGACCCCAGGAGCATCTCCACCAAAGGCAAAACTCAGTGGCCGAGGAAGACCAAATCAATGCCGTCCTCCCTCGCATGGGTTGTTCTGTGCAGACCCACTCCCTGCTCACCTGGATCAACGTCTCCAGCTCCTGGGGGCTCACACAGACATGATCCCGCAGAAATTCTGCCTTCTCCAAGGCGATGGTGTTCTTCTGGCTGCTCTCAAAGGGCTGCTCCAGGGCCCGGAAGACAAGACCGCCCGTGACCAGGTAGACCACCACCACCACAAAGATAGCAACCACTGTCTTCCACTTCATGACGGTCTGCAGGCCCCCCTGGGAGGCGCCTTCCATCCTGGCTACCACCGTGGCTCGGGAGGAAATGGAGAGGCGGGGTGCCGGATGGTGCCCCCCGTTAGTGGCGCTCTTTGGCTGGCACACCGGCGGGGTTGCTGCGGGAACGGCCACTGAGGAAACAGGTGGGGGAGAGGGGAAAAGAGAGCTGTTTATAAACACAAAGCACAGAACTTCTCAGAAACAGAGCACAGGTCTCTTCCTTCAGCCAGCTTGCAATTGTGAGGATTAAAAACTGGTTCACCAAGCCTGCGTGCGATTAGGGAATTTGATCAGTTGCTAAATGCCCCTTTTGAATTCTTGAAAATGAGTACCAGGACTCCTAATTTTACAGAGAAAAGTACCAATTCAAATGCTTATATTTTTCTACAAGGGTCCAAAGAAAGCCATCTCTCTGTTATTTATGGTTCATCTTCTCCCTTAGCTTCTTTGTTTGAACAATGTGTAATAATGACCAATCGCCCTATTTGAAAAATAGTTGAACAGATATACTGTTCAACTGGGAGAAAAATAGGAGAAGAATACTCAGCTACTCTACGCAAGTACAAGAGCAGAGGAGAGATGAACATCCAGCAACTTAAAAACCCAGTCTCGTCACAAAACCAAGCAAAGAAGGAAGATCACACTAGAAAAGAAAAGAGATAAAAGTCAGACACATAGAGAAGGTGTGTGTGTGAAGACTATCAGAACACAAAGAAAAAGGCAGGTGGCCATCATTAGAGAAGGAAGCAGGAGTGATGTCTTATATCTATTATCCTGGATTCCTAAAAGAAAAAAATATATAACAAGAATAAAACAGATCCCAAATGTATATATATCCTTGTATAAAATGCAATGGCATAGATGTAACCACTTGTGCTACGCTAGTAACGGAATTTTCCCCCTATTATATTACAATAAGAAACCACTGGAAAGGAAATCTGTCCTGCTTCTCAGAACATATAGAATTCTCTAAGGTGTCTGGTTCTCTGTAAAGGCAATTTCATTACCTTGGAAATAAATATGTTAAGCTGGCAGCTTTTCTGCAATGGCAGAAGTCTGAAGTAGTATTGTGCACATAATGCTATCACGCATTACAGAAATCCGTCTTGTGCAGCAATGAACCGTCATCGCACTTCGATTTTGTTCTTGCTTGATTATTCTGATTCTCATTATGGCCCCTGCTATGGTGCAGCTGGGCTGTTGTGTAAATAAGGTATTAGGAGATGATAAACCTAATTACCTAAGTGGGGCAAACAATCCCACTGCAGTGGGAGCTAAACTGCTCCAGCTCTGTGTTGGGGAAGTCAAAGGGAATCAAAGAGCAAGAGTGTCACTCTACATTCAAAATGTCTATAATCGACACACCCAGCTGTAGCCATGGCTACTTAGAAGAATCTAAGTCTATAGACACTGACTCACCTCCTAAACCCTCAAAATCAGCTTTTCTCTTTGGAAACCAGGCTGAAAATCAGCTATTCACTGTACATTTTTCTGCCCAATAGCCATTCAATGTTAAGTTTCTCTTGGTCTTAATGTGAATACAGAATTCTCTGAAATCTCTAAACAAATAAATGAGAATTAGCCAGCTAGGCATTAAGTTCATTATGGTCTAGCCTAATTCTCTCCTGCCTGCAGTCATACCACTGTGATGTCCAATCCCATCAGATCTCCGAAGCTAAACAGGGTTGGACCTGGTTAGTACTTGAATGGGAGACCGCCTGGGAACACCAGATACCGTAGGCTTGGGATAAGGACCCGGCAACCCACTCCCAAAAAACAATCAGTCACTGAAAACCCCATGAATAGCAGAGATGCACTGACAATAGTGTTTCGTCTGTTGTACATAGGGTTGCTATGAGCCAGACACTGACTCGATAGCACCTAAAAACAACAATCCTCTCCTAAAGACATTACACTTGAGTTCCTACTTGCCCTTGTTGATACGGAGGTGTATTACTTTTATATTACCATGGTAAAATTTCATTTCTTTTCACTTACAGTAACAGAAGCATCCATCCATCATGGCGGGGAAGGCATGGCGGCACAGCTCACAACATGGTGGACAAGAAGCAGAGAGAGGGAGTGGCAGCACTGAGATGGTTTTCTCCTTTTTTCTCTTTTATTCTGTCTAGCCCCACATCACCATCACCCCTGCCCCATGTCCCATGGCCATGGGATGGAGCCACCTACATTCAGGGAGGGTCTTCCACCCAATAGTTAATTCCCTCTGGAAATGTCCTCACAGAGGCACCCAGAGATGTGTCTCACCATTTCCTTACTGATTCTAAATCCAGTCAAGTTGACAATAAAAGCCAACCATCACAGGAGGTGAGTCCTATAGGGTGGCTTTCCTTCAACATTGCCCATCCCTCCCATTCATCTGGCCTCCTCTGTGTCTCCCGATCTTTTGAGCCTCTAACCATCCCCACAGCTGCCAGCCTCATTCAGGCCACTGTCTGTCTTATCTGGACCAATCCATAAGCCTCTCAAGTCACCTCTCTGCTTCCACTTCCACCTGTCTCTGACCCATGACTCTTAGGTTAAATACCACTTCTAAAATCACCTCATCACCCCTCCACCATGGTAGGCAGAGTAATAGCCCCCAAAGATGTCCACATCCTAATCCCCAGGACCTACGAATATGTTCCCTTTCATAGCAAGAGTGACGATAGATACATCATTAAATTAAGGATCTTGAGGTGCAAAGATTATCCTAGATTGTGGTGGGTGCGGTATAATCACAAGAGGGTCATATAGATAAAGTATGAGGGCAGAAGAAGAGGTTGGCATGATGGCCATTTAAGTCATGAACCAAGAGACGTGGTCCTTCTAGAAGCTGGAAAAGTTAAGGAAATGATTATCCTCTACAGCCACCAAAAGGAACCAGCCCTGCTTACTCCTCGGCCAAGGGAGACTGATTCTGAATTTTTGACTTCCAGAACCATGTGGTTGTAAATCAGTGTTGTTTGAAGCCGCTCAATTTGTGGCAATTTGTTACAGAAGCCACAGGGAACAAATGCACTCTCCACTAGACAAGGTCTCCCTAGCCCACCTTGCTAATGGAGTCTTCTCACCTGTCCAGATCATTCTGCTTGACTGAAAGCTCCCAGAGGGCAGGCACCATTTCCACCCCCTCACCTCTGCATCCCCAGCGTCCAACACAGTGCCTGGCACACAGCAGGCATCCAAGCAGTGATGGCTGAACAAATGAATGAAGGTTGGAAGCAAGGAAGAAAGGGAAAAGAATGTCAGCACAAGCCAAAACACACACACAACACAATCAGCATGACAGAAAACACCTTGACATTCCAGCAATCCTGAACAGCAGGTCTTCAGACACTGCAGATGTTCTCTCAGCCAGGAGCCTCCTCCCACTCCTCACCTGCCTGGCCAATGCTCAACATCTTCAGTCTCAACCCAAAGGTGCTGTCTCCATGAAGTCCTCCTGGACTAAGCCTGTCTCCTCACTAGCCTATAAACTCCTTGGAGTCAGAAAACTCATTTCTCCAATCACAGGATCTCCATTTCTTGGCACAGTGCCTGGCATGGAGCCAGCGTTTGTTTTCTGTTTTTGTTGTTCATAATTCCTTCCAGCCTGCAGCCGTAGCCCTGTGGCATCCCATCCCATCAGATCTTGGAAGCTAAGCCGGGTTGGGCCTGGTTAGTACTTGGATGGAGACCGCCTAGGAACACCAGATACTGTAAGCTTGGGAGACAGACCTGGCAACACACTCCCAAAAATCAACCCGCCATTGAAAACCCTATGAACAGCAGAGAAGCACTGACAATAGTGTTTCACCTGTTGTACGTAGGGTCGCTATGAGTCAGATACCGACTGGACGACACCTAACAACAACAACAATTCCTTCCAACTACACACAAATGCCCCTGAGAATCACCACCACCTTCATGTACTCAACACTGAAAAATGAGGATCAGGCACAGCTCCTCCTAGTTTTCAGGGGTTGACGTCTGCTTAAGGAACACACACCACACAGCCAGGGAACTCACATTAGGACAAAGCCTCACCAGGCCACCACCAGCCCGAGCATGGAGACCAGTTGGAGCTGAGTCTGCATGGTGGACAGTTCCAGAACTTTTAGCCTCTCTGAGGCTGAGCAGAACTGGGCTTGAGAAAAGTCCTTTAAGGTCAGTTCCTGGTGCCAGTTTGCTAAAGACGGTCCCTGGGAGCAGAGTTTGAACAGAATCTACCAACCCTTGAGTCTGCAAAGCACTTGAACAGAAACCCAAATTTCAGTCTCAACCCCGCTCACTTGGCTTCTCTGTCTGCTTATCTGTGAAATGTGAACAACAGCTGCTGGGAGTGGGGAGGGGCGGGGTTTGTTTTTGATTTTGTTTATATTTTGTTTTGGTTGGGTGTGGGGAAGTTTTTTTTTCCACCCCCACAGAGTTTTCAGGAACAGCAAATGAGCTGCCCTGGTTTACTGACAGGAGCGTATTCGTCAAAGTCAGGAGTACTGGCAGGGATCTCAAAATGTTACAAAACCTTTTGTGCATTTGACCAAAACTGGAGTTGGCCGCTTTAGCAAATATGGCTACCCACTGGGCGACTGGAAGTGGATCTGGATTGTGCCCTTAAGTTGGGCACATTTCCAAAGGGAAGGTTAATGAGACCTCTCTTCTCCTCAGAAACCAGTTGCTTTCACTCTGACACAAAACTGCCTGGTGACCTGGGATGAGCCCCTGGTGGAAGCAGAGCAACAATGTTAGACAGATGTGGTGCTGATAGTGGTGATGGTAACCAAGGTGATGAGAGCCCTAACCACATACTGAGCACTTACCTGTGCCTGTCACTCTGATAAACGCTTGTTGCTGTTGTTGTTAGGTGCTGTCAAGTCATGTCCGACTCATAGTGACCCTCATAGGGTTTCAAAGGCTAATTATTTGGGGATTGCCTTGGGAGTGGATTGCCACAAACTTCTCCCATTTTTGCAGGGTTGGGACTCAAACCAGGGACCTCAGAGTGATAAACGCTTACAGGGTCGCATTTCATTAGGAGGTTTATCACTCTGTGTGCATCCAGGTCCTCCCAGAAGCACATGCTAAGAGGGGATTAAATGTGGTGCCATTTTATTAGGGGAAATACAGGTGGGAAAGAAAGTGAGGAGGAGTCAGGGAGGTCATGACAGCCATTAGACTGTCTGTCTGTCTGCCCCCGACAGAAGGAGAAAGGGGAGAAGGGATGAGTGTAAGTGTCCTGGACCACCAGAGGTCTAAGCAAGGTTCAGCAAGGCTGTCGAGGAGCCCTTGAACAAAGCCAGCCATCTGAGGAGCTCTGTGTCTCCCAGGAACGATCTCACTGTGGTATCTGTGTATGCTCAGTGTCTGGCCGGGAGGGGTTCCTTGGGGAATGCACCTGCCATGTGAGCTGGCCATGGATTTCATAGCAATAGCTGATGCTCTCGGTCAATTACACCCCTTCCAACTGAAATCCTGCAAGTCCATGCTCACAGCCACCACACATTTCATTTTTACATGCAAATGAGACCTTATTGTTAGGTGCTGTCAAGCTGTATCCCTCCTAGGGATACAACAATTCATAGCAACTCTCCTAGGGTTTTCAGTGGCTAATTGTTTCAGGATTGCCTCGGGAGTGGATTGCCATGTCCTTCTCCCATTTTTGCAGTGCTGGGAATTGAACCTGGGACATCAGAGACTGCAGAGTGATGCTCTACCAGCTGAGCTAACTCCCAGCCCCCTAAATGAGACCTGTGGTTGTTAGGTGCCATCGAGTCCGTATTCAACTCATAGCGACCCCACATACAACAGGTAGAACACTATTGTTAGTGCTTCTCTGCTCTTCATAGGGTTTTCAATGGCAGATTGATTGGGAGGAGGTTGCAGGGTCTGTCTCCCAAGCCTACAGTATCTGGTGTCCCCAGGTGGTCTCCCATCCAAGTACTAATCAGGCCCGAACCTGCTTAGCTTCTGAGATCTGACGGGATCAGATGCCACAAGGCTTCGGCTGCAGGCAAATGAGACCTAGGCAGGTTAAATGGTAAAGCCAAGGTCAAGTGACCAGATAGCAAAGCTAGGGTTAAAACTAGAAAAAAAAATGTGACTTTGAGGTCATTTCTGCTATGAGGCATGGGAACAGGATAATAAGAAACAAAGCAATTACAAGTAGAAAGGCTTTCTATCCAAAAGTGAGAAGGGCATTTGTTTCAGACAGGCATAAAAATATTTTCCAGTCTATGAGATGGACTACTTCAGCTTCCTAGCAGTGATGGAGTTCTTTCCCATGTAATGTACAAACAGCAGATGGATCATACAAGTAATGGCCTGGTATACTTCACAACTCCAACAGAAAAGTACTCAGCAGCAAAAGGGCTACAGAGGGCTGATAAGAAAGAAAATGTCAGAAGATGATACCCCTTTAGTTAATGATCATTTCTAAATGTTTCCTCACAAATGTTTAGTGCATTTCATCTTTATCTAAATGTACGTAGTTATGGGGGCACATGTGGAAATCAGCTTTTTCATGGTTGAACAAGTTCTGAGTATATCATTCAGGCTTTCCTGTGCCCCATAGCCTTTGATGCATCATTCAGTCATGCATTCAATCAACAAACACTTGAGTTTAGCTGGTACAGGGGATATGAGAATAAATAAGGCACGCCCTTGTCTTCAGTTAGTGGGAGAATTGATAACAATCTTATGCATGCATGAATCTATTTTATGTTCATTAAACCTTCTGTGAGCCTGCAGCCATACCACTGTGGCATCCAGTCCCATCAGATCTCAGAAGCTAAGCAGCATTGGGCCTGGTTATTACTTGGATGGAAGATTGCCTGGGAACACCAGGAGCTGTAGGTCTGAGAGAAGGACCTGGCTACCCACTCCCAAAAAACAATCAGCCATTGAAAACCTACGAATAGAAGAGAAGCACAACAATAGTGTTTCATCTGTTGTACATAGGGTCGCTATGAGTTGGACACCAACTCAAAAGCACCTAACAACAACAACAACAACAACAAAACCTTCTGCAAAGGGCAGTGATCATGAAAGGTAAGGAGCCTGAGGCCCACAAAGGTGACTTTGAGTAGCCTTTCTCAAGCTAATAAACAATTGCTTGCTTGATTGTGTCTTCAGACCCTAATCCTGAGCGCCTCAACTCTTCCACACCAGCAGAAACCAATGGCCTCCAAAGGACTCAGGGTCTTTTTAAAACCTGAACCATTCTAGAGACTCAGGAGGAGGAAGCAGGAAGATCACAGGTTCAAGGCCAGTGGCAGCCTGTATAACTCAAGATAAAAAGTAAAAAAAGTTAAAAAAATATATATAAATAAATAAATAAAACATGGGCTGAGGGTGCAGCTGAGTTGTACAGCACTTGCATGCATGAGTCCCTGGGTTCAACCCCTGGTACTGCAAAAAACAAATTAATTAATTAATTTAATTTAATTTAAAAGAAAGAAGGATAGGAAAGAAGAGAGGAGGGGAGGGAGAAAGAAAAGAAAGGCAGGCAGGCAGGAAGGAAGGAAAGGAGGGAGGGAAAGAAGAAAAAGAAAGAAAGAAAGAAAGAAAGAAAGAAAGAAAGAAAGAAAGAGAAAGAAAGAAAGAAAGGAAGGAAGAAAGGAGGGAGGGAAGGAAGGAAGGGAAAAAAGAAAAGAAAAGAAGAAAAGAAAAAGAAAAAGAGAAAGAAAGAAAACTGATGTGCAGCCACCTCATAGTGCCATTGTCACCCAGCAATGTGACTCTGCTGGTAACCCAGGCAAGGTACAACTGTGACTGCAGGTGCCCTGGCAGGAGACAGCAAATCCTCCTCTCGCCTCCCCACCTTCACTTCCCCGCAACCCCGGGGTTGGAAATCCTTCCAGAGCCACCTGCCCAGTGTCTCTGAGCTTCCCAGGAGCTGCAGTATAAAGCACGCCTGGAGTCCCCAAAAGGCTTCCCCAAGCATAGGGGACCTCAAGCCGGTGGGAGAAAACACTTTAGGAAGAGGGCAGGAGAGGTGAGCAGCAGACAGGCCCACCCCAGCTGTTCCAACCCCACCTGCCTGACGCCCTCAAGGTGGCTGTCAGGGTGCAGTGTGAGCCCCCTCAGATTGCAGACTCCAGCACCCAGCTTTTCCTGTTTGCCTGTGACAGCCAGTACCTTAAAGGCCATCACACTAGTTTCTATGAGGAGGGCGATAAAGCTCAGCCTACACACACAATGGAGCACACCCTCTTCCTGGAAGCCCTCCCCCCAAGGGGAGCCTCTCCCTTGGTGTCAAGAATTGCTCTCTCCCTTAGCTGTCTTGAAAACTTCAGCCTTCACTTCCAGATGGAAGAGGTGCAGGTACCGTGGAATGACTAGAACCCCAGAGGGCCCAGAGAAAAGGAACAAGGCTGAAAGGGAGGAGGGGGGAGCTAAGAAGAGGCTGCCCCCTTGCCTCACATCCACCTTCTCCTCCCTCCTTGGTGAGGCGTGTCTTCTCTCACCTGAATCACTGCAACAGCCTCCAGTCCTGGCCCCCTTAAATCCATCCTGCAAATCACAACCTGGAGCTCTCAGGGAACCCGATCACAACCACCCTGCGCATAAGATCCTCTGAAGGCAGCACGTGTCCCAGGGCAAAGTGCAGGCTCCGTGGCTTGCTCCAAGACACTCCCTTCCAGGGTGCCAGAGAGACAGGCGTTCCCCTATCTCCTTGGCCTCACTCACTGCCACACCCCCCCCAGACAACCTTTGACCCAAACAAATCCAGCAGCACCCAGGCCCACCCATGCCAAGCCACCCGGGGACACCACTGTCCCAGAGAAACAGAGATATGAGTCTCAGATTCCATTCTGCTCCTGACTCTATTTTTGGCTGACTTCTCACCTCATGTGTCACCACCAAGAAGTCCTCCCTGACTGCCCCTCCCCAGAATGATCAGATGCCCCTCTTCTGTGTCCTAAGGCAGAGCTTAGTAGAGTGCCTACAACTAGGAAGCTCCTAATTAAAGTTTGTTCCATTCCTAGATTTGTCCATTCATCTGTCCATAAATTTGCCCCAGGCCAGCATTTATGACATCAAGTTCACATGCCTACGCCAAAGAAAATTTGACAGCAGTTAATCTAACAGAGGCAACCCTGGTACTACTGTATATTTTCCTGAGACAGACACCCAGGGTCAAGGCACTGAACTTCTCAGAAAGTAAATGGTCCAAGGAGAGCTCTTTGCGACGTGTCCATTGACAGAGAGGATTAGAAAGGAGACTGGGCAGTGATGCACACCACTGTGCTCCAAACACTCAGTTCTGGGTTTTCTTGCTCTCCTCACGAAGAGCTAGAAGGTCCTCTTTCACTCTTGGGTACAAAAATACTTGTTCGTTTAAATATATACATCTATATCTAGATACGTAGGTAGGTAGGTAGGTAGGTAGGTAGGTAGGTAGATAGATAGATGGATGGATGGATGATCTTTTCTGTGTCACAAATCACCCTTGGTAAATCACCTCTCAATATGAAAAAGATAAAATTTCCCTCCAGCCTGCCTTCCTGGGGTCCCTCTCACTAGGACCAACTGCATAAACAGATTTAAGGACCCCAAAGACTGAAGGGCTTTTCTTGCCAACCCCAACCTGCAGCTGGGGTTTGGCTCACTTGGTAGAGTGCTGCTCTGCATTCCCTGAGGCCCTGGATTTGATCCCCAGCACCACAAAAATGGCAGAAGGACCTGACAGCCCACTCCCAAAACAATCCTGAAGTAATCCGCCATTGAAAACCCTATGAATAGCAGAGAAGCACTGACGTAGTGCCAGGTATGGCACAGTAGCTGGTAGTGTTTTGCCTATTGTACACAGGGTCGCTGTGAGTCAGACCCAACTCACTGGCACCCAACTGCAATAACGAAGTTTGTTTCGGACTCAAGGGGTCAGTGATTTCCTTCTCAGGACGAGTAAGCAAATGATCTCTCCCCATCTTCCCCCAAGGCTCTGCTTGTATTTATTAAGCAAGAGCAGGGCACGAACTTGAGGTCCTTCTCCACCAGCAGAAGGGATCCAGAGAATGAGACTCTTAGGATTGAGAGAACAGGTTTTAGGTTTCATTATAGCCTCATCCTCCCCAGGAAACATTAAGCAGAGCAGAAAACAAGTGTCCCCTCTCCAGGCTTCTTTCCATCCCACCTGGAAGGGTACAGAAGTAGCAGCGCCTTTGGGAAGATCCAGCACAATACGGCAGGACATGCTGCTCAGTGCCTAGTCCTACATAAGTCGTCAGTGTGAGCTCTCTGCATCCTTCGGGGCTGAGGACGACCATAAGATCTATGCAAACAAATGCAGCCAGTGTGCAGATGTCACGCTAGGCACAGGTATGAGGTACAAGGGACATGAAGGAGCAGTCAATTCCACCAAAGAGAACACCAGAAAACACCTCAAAGAGACGGTGCCCACCGAGGAGGATTAGGTGTCTGCCAAAGGGCAAGGTGAGGCGGAGAGGAAGGCAGACCAACAAGAGGGGGGCAACACGTACAAAGACCACCATGAATCCTCCTGGGAGGTTTGGGTAGTTACCCCAGGTCTGTGGGTCAGGACAACAGGGTTTGAAGATGACCGTACCAAAATAGAGCTGGAGACATAGCTATTGGGGAGCCTGGCGGGATCTTAAGGCTTATTTACAAGGGTGGGAAGCCATCAGGTCCAACCCAGAGAGAAGAGCCACAAACAGGATCCAATTTGGGTGACACAGAAAAGATTGCTTTACCAAGCTGACTTGCAGCAGTGTAAAAGACAGACCTGCGGAGTAAGAGACTCAGGCAGTCACAAAGGAGATAGAGAAGAGGGCTCCACGCAGCAAAATCCACAGGTCCCCAGAGGAAAGGAGGAAGCTAGCGCAGCGGAGCTCTGGGCAGACTCCCAGGCCTCCGGTCGGAAGGGCACAGTGTTCTCCAAAGACAGGAGATTAGATTTATGGTCCTGCAGCACATCCCAGGAAGCTATCTGTGGACCCCAGGCGCAAGGGACTGGAACTCAGGGAGGATCTAGCGGGAGCCCTCAATGGGAGAGCAATGATGATATAAATGGTATTGGAGCCACAGGACTAATGAAATAGGCCAGAGGGAACTGTAAAGTGAGAAGAGAGTGAAAGATGGTCCTCACGGGAACAACATTTAAGGGACAATGGCGCAGGGGCGCACAAGGGCTGAGAAAGAATATAGAGGGAAGGGGGAAGAACCAAGTGTGGCTTCCTGGGCAGAGAAATGATAAACCTTACTCTGGTGTCTGTGTCCAGCATCATGCCCAAGGCCTGGCCCACAGCATACACTTGAGGATGAATCCATTGCTGTCCTCCAGTACCATTTGTCTGCTTCTGCAACATCCTCTTTCAGCTATCAGGACCCCTCTTCAACAGAATCCCTGTTCTAGAATTCCTAGGCAGGCCGGGCACAGTGGCACACACCTGTAATCCCAGCAGCTTGGGAGGTGGAGGCAGGAAGATTACAAGTTCTAGACCAGAGGCAGTCTGCGTAACTTAGCAAGACCCTGTCTCAAAAAGTAAAAAAATGGGCTGAGGGTGCAGCTCAATGGTCCAGCACTTGCAGAGCACGCAAGTGCGAGGCCCTGGGTTCAACCCCCAGGACCAAAAAAAAAAAAAATTCCTAGGCAGGATACATTGCTCCTGGTAGGATGCATTTTTGCCTCAATGAAGTAAATCCTCCCCACTCACCTAGGCACAAAGACCCCAGGCCCAGAGCAGAGCTATGTCTTGTATGTGCTGAGTTGGTCAGAACCTCGCAGGCACCTCCCGTTGGGTTCCTCAACTTTGGTGATCCAGGGCTCCCTACCTCCTCGTTCTCCCAATAGACTCCAGACTGCCATGCTGGTGAGATGGCCTTTGTCCTAACTCCCTGGTCAAGGCTGTAGAGGTACATGCCACGGCTGGGGTTCTTGTGTCTTATTTCCAAAATACGTCCTGAGTAACATATTTTGCCTCCTGTCCTATGCTTTTTCTTCCACAGTTTAAATTAACTAGAGCACTTTTGCCTGCAGCCATAGCACTGTGGCTACGTCAGATCTCAGAAGCTAAGCAGGGTCAGGCCTGGTTAGTACTTGGATGGGAGACCGCCTGGGAACAACAGGTGCTGTAAACTTGGGAGACGGACCCAGCAACCCACTCCCAAAAATCAATCCACCATTGAAAGCCCTATGAACAGCAAAGAAGCACTGACAATAGTGTTTCTCCTGTTGTACCTAGGGGCACTGTGAGTCAGATACTGACTCAACATCACCTAACAACAACAACAGAGCACTTTTAAAGTGAAGAGATTTTTTTCCTCCCTTTGGGATTAAAAACAATATAAGCAATTGCTGTTCCCAAAGTATCTCCTTTCCCCAGGGACCAAGTGTTTCAAATTCTACTTTAAATCCCATAAGCAGGACCATTCCTTTGAAACAGAGGTTTGAATCCTGAGAAGAGATTTGAGTGGACCAAGGAAGGTTCTCTGGTGGAGGCTGAAGGTATGAGCCAGAAAAGGAGCAGCCCCCAGAGCTGGAGGATCAGTGCACAGGGCAAAATGGATCCTGAGGGGCCTCCGAGGCATCAACAGCATCCGCTCCAACTGCCTCCCGCTGTGGCCACATCCTGCACCTCATTATCATGAAGAATGTTCCTGTCTCATGAACCCTCAATTAAAGAAACTATGACTGAGCCGGGCACAGTGGCGTACACCTGTAATCCCAGCAGCTCGGGAGGCAGAGGCAGGAGGATCACAAGTTCAAGACCAGAGACAGTCTGAGTAACTTAGCGAGACACTGTCTCAAAAAGTAAAAAAAAAAAACAAATGGGCTGAGGGTGCAGCTCAGGGTCCAACATTTGCAAAGCATGCAAACACAAGGCCCTGGGTTCAACCCCCAGTACCACAAAAAAAAAAAAGAAAGAAAGAAACTATGACTGCATGGGTAGAATGTTTGTGTCCTCCTTGAAGTTCATACCCTGAAACCTAATCACCAAATGCAATAGCATTAGGATGAAGGATTTTGGGAAGTGACTAGGACAGTAGGGCAGAACTCTTAGGAATGGAATTGTTGTTGTTGTTAGGTGCTGTGGAGTCGTGTCCAACTCATAGCGACTCTCATAAGGTTTTCAATGGCAGATTGTTTCGGGATTGCCTTGGGAGTGGGTTGCCATGTCCTTTTCCGATTTTTGCAGTGCTGGGAATCGAACTCAGGACCTCAGAGACTGTAGAGTGGCCCTCTACCAACTGTGCTAAATCTCAGCCCCAGGAATAGAATTAGTGCCCTTTAAAATATACCCCAGGGCAAGAGCTCATCCCTTCCACCATGTGAGGACACAGTGAGAAGACAGTGGTCTATGGATCAGGAACCGGGACTTCATCAGACATTGAATTTGTCTTTACCTTGGACTTCCCAGGCTCCAGAACCATGAGTCATAAATGTCTTTGTTTTAAAGCCATCTAGTAATGGTGTTTTGTTATAGCAGCCCAAGCTGACTAACACTGACTTGCACATCCTCCACTTCCAGCTCCTTCCCTAATTACTCCCACATCATATCTGGCCTCTGCTTTCTCTCCTCTGCCAGGCCCTCCCTGTGTTCTCGTCCCCTTCTACCACCAGCCTAGCCTCCCTATTCAACACTTTTCTTCAGCTAACAGACTCAACTCTCTCCTTTTGTCTTTTCCTGAGCTCCCTGGAGGTCCTCCCCTCACTTTTATCCCACCTCAGCTGAGAGGCTACAGCCAGGCTGCTGAACACTGCAAGAGAAGCCAGACAGCTTAGACAATTGCTGCCACTCTAAGCCCACAGTTTTCCTCCTCAACTGGCTCTCAGTGCCCCACAGTGGCCCTACTTTGTTTCCCTGCTCAGAGATGGCTGTCACAGTAAATATCACGAAGACATGAAGGTGGACCCAACTACAAACAAACCTGAAGTCGGACATAGAAGCCCGACTCTGCAAGATATATTTACTCTACAAAAGGATGTTCTACAGAAAGCATTTAAATGGCACACTCTGTGTGCATCTAAAATGGACTTTGGTTTACATCAAAATATTTTAAAGAATAAATCATTTATGTAGAAGAAGGTACACCTTCCCCGTTGCCCTTCTCCCCACGTCACTGAGACAGACACTTGACGCCTGGCACTTTCTGCTTTGCAAGCAGCCACAGACATCTTTGTTTGCCAGACTAGCAGCTCTAGGATCCTGGCTCATCCCATCATCACCAAAACCTCCTACACAGAAAAAATATATATATCTTAAATGGAGAAAAAATTTAGATAATTCTTCTTTCACTGTGCCTACTATGTGGCAAAAAATAAATAAGATCCATCAAAGGGAGAAGACGGTTTCTACCAAATGCCCTACAAGACAGCTTTGCACTTCAGCATCACCCTGGGGGTAATTTCCCCTAAAGAGGCTCTTCCACATGCACACCCAGACTGCTGACATCGACATTTCTGTGACTTACTGCAAACGCAGCTATTGGAGGAGGGGGTGGGTGCAGACTGGAGGAAGATAGCAACTACAAGGGGAGAGGATACCCACTTTCTTACTCGTGAGGCTGGGGAGACAATGATGCAGGAAATGAACAAATCCAAGGCTAAGCAGCGCTTTGAAATATTAATGGCTCTGATTAATGAAGTCTTCACACAACTGGCAGACTTATTAAAGCCTTGGGAAGCAGATTCCTTTCAATACGACAGCTCAGTGTATTTCCAGCAGTATCTAAGTTTGGGGAATCCAATGGGGTCTGATGAAGGCAAGAGTCAGCTAGCTCTGCCTTTCCCACTAGTGATTCCTCCTGCCAGAGGGTGAACTCTTGTCAATGCCCTTGAGGGCAGACCCTTTCATCTCTGTCTGAATCTTCTATAATCCCAATCCAAGTGCACAGCATATAGGTGCTCAATGAAAGTTCACAGAAAGGAATTCAACAAATGTTTGCCAAGTGTCTATTATGCTTCAGGCACCAGGGGCACAAAGGCAATGAACAGAATCCCTACTTTCCAGGAGCCAAGGGAGGTGGAAGGAAGGATAAATTACATGTGGGAACCAGGGGCAGTACTTTCACCTTCACTCCCATGTAAGGCCAAAAAGTATAGCACTCAAGGTCTAGAGAAGGCATCCAACAGTCTCAGAGGGAAAATACATTCTTACATGGAGCACATGGAAGTCTGCCAAGCTATACACTGGGCAATAAGCTATTCACCAGAGCTGCGGGTTAGCTCAGTTGGTAGATTGCTGCCCCATATTTCCGAGGACCTAGGTTAGATCCCCAGCACCACAAAACTGGGAGAAGGATGTGGCAGATCACTCCCCAAAACAGTCCCAAAACAATCAGCCATTGAAAACCCTATGAGGGTTGCTATGAGTTGGAAACGACTCAACAGCACCTAACAACAACAACAAAAAGCTGCTCCCCAAATAGCAGGTCATAAAACAAGGGTGGACAGAAGTTTATTCCAGTGACAGCATTAAGAGCTAGAGCTCTTCTCCCCCTGAGAAAAGATCCTCCTTGTAGAACCTCAGCCCCAAATTGGTTATCCAGGCAAAATCTCTAGGTAATGGATTAGCTGCAATTAAGTGGCAGCTCAACAGCACCAAACAACAATAACAATAAGCATATTTCCTTTCAAAGGACTCCTCAGTTATAAGAACTGTTACTATTGTTGTTAGGTGCCTTTGAGTAGGGTCTGATCCACAGAGACCCTACATACAACAGAATGAAGCTGTCCACAATACTGTGCCATGCCCAGCACTATGACAGCGCTTCCCTTCTATTCATAAGGTTTTCAATGGCTGATTGTTTGGGGATTATTTCAGGAGTGAACTGCTATGTCCTTCTCCCATTTTTGCTGTGCTAGGGATTGAACCCAGGGCCTCAGAGAGCGCAGAGGCAGCACTCTACCAACCGAGCTAAATCCCAGTCCAGTTATAAGAACTAAAGGGCATTATTTGAAAATCTAAATCAAATTACATAGTGAATGCAGGCACACAGTAGAGTTCTATAAATTGGTGCAGAATGAAAGAGCTACACTCAGCTTGCCATGTAAGTGAATGTTAACTGCTATGCATCATCCTTGTAAATAGCAAAGCTAGGGGGAAAATACAAGAAAGAAAAAACATTTTCACAGGTAATAAAATCTAGCCTTTGGGTTCTCATGCTTTAGCCATGGAATGGAATCTTCACAGAAAATCCTAGCTGATATTTAATTCATCCTACACTTTAAATTCAACCCATACTTAATTTCCTTGAAATTGCCTCCAAAGAGGTCATTTGAAATAGACTTGTGGTTACAGGTCCTCTACCTCATAGAAACAAAGAGAGAGAATAGAAATTGCTATGACTCATTAAAATAGCAAATGACTCAGCCTGGCTTTTGTGGAATTTGGGGGCATTTCCAACAGTTCCCTGCCCTTTAAAGATTTTTAAGGGCACCTGCATTACTCAGGTGGTGCATCGCTGTGGCAGAGAAACTGAATGAAACAAACTTATGGGGAAAGAGATGATTTACTGGGGGCCTCACAGAGGACTAGTCCCTAATGGCGGCAGGGCAGGCATATGGGGCCTGCGGCACAGAAACTCATGGTATAGCAGATCAGGAGGCAGACTGCACTATCAGATCTGGGTCTCTGGGTAAAAACCTCCAAAGTCCCACCCCTAGGAAGCCATGTTCACAAAGCCGGAAGCCCATCCCCCAACGTTCCATAACCTCTCAGGACTGCAACACCAGCTGGGGACCCAATGGTCAAACACAGGACCTTTGGGAGACATTTACATTTAAACCGTAACAGCCACTCAGAAGCACTTAAGCTGCTACAACTTAAGGGTGCGGGGCTCAGTGAAGCCATTTGCATGATGGACACATGGTATGAATATCTGATTCCACAACCACAGCCAAAAGCGCCACACCACTAACTCACTGTCGACTTCACATGACGCCCATTCCTCGGCTTCTCTAAGTTCATCACAGACACCAGGGTAGCGAGGTTCCTTCTATTCAGGTACCAATATCACCCCATCTCCACAGCATAGCTAATGAAAAGTCCGTGAAAGTAGGATTCGATGAGGGCCTTCTATGTGCTCGTCACTCTGCGAGGGGCATGAAAGGAGTTTGGTAAATGCATTAATTATCACCAGAAATAACTTCCTCCAGGGCTGACTCTCCTTATGGCCATGGTGGCTAACCTCTCAAGTAGACTATGTGGTAGCCTCTAGAGGGCAGTCTAGTTAGGATAGAGTGGACTGATTGATATGGGTGTGGAAATTTTCACAAACCATAAAATTCACCATTTTCATCATTTTAAAGCGAACAATTCAATGTGGGATGGCAGACTGAGCAAATAAAACTACAGAACAACCAGTTAAATTTGCATTTAGATAAACAACAATAACTATTTTTAAGTGTAAGTGTGTCAAATATTATATTTATTTATCCTGATTTCTTTTTCGAAATTAAAATGGAATTAGGTGTCCGATAGTTCTTCTGCCAACCCTACATTAGGGACAGAAGAGGCACATCTGTCAACGACCCAACACAACCAGCCAAAAATGTGGTGAAGTACTAAACTCGGTGTTATGGTTTAAATGTATGTCCCAATGTTTATGTGTTGGAAACTTAATCCCCAATGCAGCAGTGTTGAGAAATGGCATATTTAAGAGGTGCTTAGGTGGCTCGCAGTGTGGCTTTGTGGTAAAACACATGCTCAGCATGCATGAGGCTCCAGGTTTATCCCCAGGACCAAAAAAAAAAAATGTGAGAGTTCTGCCCTTATGAATTTATGAATGGATTAACATCATTAATATCATGATCACATCAGTGGGTTTATTACAAAAGTGGATTTGTTATAAAAGTGAATTTGGTCTAACTTACATATTTACATTAGAGAAATTTTATTAGACAACTGTTACAATTTAGAATGTAAAGGGTCATTATTGAGTAAATAGATCCCTCTAGAATAAATGTGCCCCTTCCACTAACCAATGAAGTAGCAATTTACATTAGTTTGATTTTATTAGTAAGTGATACACAATCACAAATGAGATTGACTGATCCACCCTGTGTTTATTTTGTATGTATGTGGGGGTTGGTTAAAACCTGACAATCTCTTTAACAATCAGCACCAAGATCAACTAGACCCAGGTGTCTTTGTATCTCTTCCTCTCCCTCCATCCCTCTCCCTCTCCCTCTTTTCCTCTCTCCCTCTCCCTGCCTCTCCCTCTTCCTCCCTCTCCCTCTCCCTCTCTCTCCTCTTCCCCCTCTTACCCTCTCCCCTTCCACCACAGAATGACACAGCAGGACAGCCCTCATCAGATGCCAGCACCTTGATTTTGGACTTCCCAGCCTCCAGAGTCTTGAGAAATAAACTTCTTTTCTTTATGAATTACTCAATCTGTAGCATTCTGTTATAGTAGCAGAAAACAGACTAAGATACTGTGTGATACCAATCTTGAAAGTGTATAAAAATAACCAGGCTTCTGCTCTTATCACTCTGCCAAAACTGCTCTTCTCAGATCTCCATGACTTCCATGTTGCCAAGTCCTAGGGCCACCATCATGGCCACACATGACCTGGCCTCTTACCAGCATCCATAAGTAGATGCTGCTCCTTCTTCAAATGCTCCTGACTTATGGCCTCAGTGACATCACACTCTCTCGATTCCCCTCTACCCTCTCAGGTTCAGCCTTTTTAAATCCACTCTGTGTATGATCCTTCCTTTACCCAAATATTGGAGTTTCGTAGGTTCATTCCTGGACCTCTTTGGTTCTATACTCTCCCCCTGAGTAATCTCTTCCAGGGTCATGATTTATAAAATAAGTGCCACCCACTTGATGATGACCCCCAGGTCTGTATGCCCAGATCTAAAATTCCCTCAGCCTCCAACTTCACATCTGGATATTTCATTGTATCTCACACTTACCAAGCCTATATTGCACTTGACAGACAACCCAACCAAAAGAGAAGGCTCAGCTCCCAGAGTGATTCTAACATCCACCCAGTGGGCTGCACTCAAAAAGGCAAGATCCTGGGAGGCAGCCTTACATCCTAGTCTCCATACCCCTTCCGCTTCCCAGTAGTTCTGTCATTTCTGCCTTGACAGGAGATCCAGAAACAAGCCACTGGCCTGTATTTCCCTACCCCAGCCTCCTCCAGGCTACCCTCTCTCTCCCGGGCTTCAGCCATAGCATCCTCACACATCTCCTCACTTCCTCTCTCACTTCCTCCTTATCTGTTCTCTAGGTAGCAGACAGAAAACTCTTTAAAACATAAATCCGCTCACATCGCTCCCTGCTCAAACCTGTCAGTGCCTCCCACTCTTGCATCTAGAATAAAATGCAGGCCCCTCACCAGGCCTTCCCAGGTCTGATGACAGGGCCTTGGCCCACCTCTCTCATTTTATCTCCCAATACCCACCCCACACACACACCCTCTGTATTCCAGCCTTTATTCAGTTGACATTCCTTTCTGTCTGGAAGGCTTTCCCTGCCCCTATCTTCCATAGCTCCTTTCCACCTTTTGGGTCTCAGTTTAAATGTTATTGCCTCAAAGAGGTCTTTTCTGACCACTCTAAATAGGCTGGTTACGGTTTGTTATGTCATAGGATGCCCAGATATCCCAGCAAAAATTATTCTTGGTGTTTCTGTTAAGATGATTGCTTTCAGATGAGGTTAATATTTAAATCAGTAGACTGAGTGGGCTGCCATGGCACACATCTGTAATCCCAGTGACTCAGGAGGTGGAAGCAAGAGGATTGAAAATTCGAGGCCAGATGCAGCCTGCATAATTTAGCATGACCAAGATAAAAAGTGCTAAAAGGGAGGGAGGCTGGGGTTGTGGCTTAGTGGTAGAGTGCTTGCAAAGCCTGCATGAAGCCCTGGGTTCAACTCCTCAGTACTGAAAAAATAGATAAACAAATCAGTAGACTGAGTAACACAGAACATCCTCCATAATGTGAGTTACCCACATCAATTGGAGGCCTGAAGAGAACAAAAAGGCTGACCTTCTCTAAGAGGGGTTCTTATTGCCTTCAGACTGGAAGTAAAACTTGTTTTCTTTTATGGATCTTAAGCCTGTTAGCCTTTCGATGGGAATTATACCACTGGCTTTCCTGGTTCTCAGGGCTTTGGACTGCAATGACTCCATCAGCTCTCCTGGGTCTCCAGCTTGCTGACTCACTCTGGAGATCTCGGGACCTGCTCATCTGCACAGTCATGTGGGCCAAGTCCTTATAATAAATATATACACGTACATATATCTCTCATTCTCCAGAGAACCTGAACCAATACACAGATCCTCCCCATTATTCTCTGCTATAGTAGGTATCATGATTGTAGGAAAATTATTTGCTAGTCCTCTGTTAATTAGCTATCATCCCCAGCACCTTGCCTACAAGACTACCAATACCCTGAGGACAAAGCCCTTTTTCATTTAGTGAACTTTTATATACCCAGTGCCTAACATGGCATTGACTGGCCATTCAATAAATACTTCAAAAGAATGAATAAAACCAAAATTAAGAAGAGGTTTGTTGTCAAATAATTACACTAAAAAAGGCCTAGTAATATAATTATTTACTTAAAATGACTTTGGAATATCAACCGTAAACTATTACTATTTTGCCCAAGGTACATGCAAGAAGCTCACAAGCCCAGTATTCATATGACTCTAAAGTTCAACTTGTGCCAAGACATCTTGCCATTTTCAGGTTCTGCTACAAGAAATTCTCTAAAAAATCAACTCATGCATAATTTCATATTTATTTGCAAACTCAGCTTGAGGTTCTCAATTTGGCACTAATAAATCCTTCAATAATCCCAAATTTCCATCTTTGCCATTCAGGACTCTATCTACCTCCAGGGGAGCAAAAAGCAGGTATCCAGGCTACATCTCAAATCCCAAAAGCTGAGGTGTAAAAGACCCCTTTTTGGGGGGAGCACCACAGAACAAATCAGCAAGCTAACCCAGTTAGCTAGTGGCATGAAGGGTAACTATCCCCAGGGTCCTCCACTTCAGCACAATTATACATTAGTTCAAACCAACTATATTTTTATGCCTGGGAACCCACCAAAGATTCCAGAAGAAATCCCCTAAACCAAAAGCAATAGAGGTACAGAAAGATACCACCTCAGAAATGACAGTGTATAATACCTTCTTATTCTTACAATCTTGAAGCTTGGTATCAAGCCCTCCAATCCCAAAGAATCAATAAAGGCTGGAATCCGTGACCTCCTGACAGTGCTGCCACATCACACAACTCCAAGAAATACTATTCATGTTGCACAGTACACAACCTGCACAACTGTACATGGCACCCTTCCCTTTTAAAGGCCTGCTTCAGCTCTATGTCAAGCTTGCTTGGGCATGAGCTAGAAATGCCCTTGAATTAGAAAGTTCACATTTCTTCTTATCACAAGTGAAGACCTGCTGTATGCATCTATCAAGCTTCACTGTCTGCTGAAGAAAAGAGTGATTATCACACTTAAATATTATTTTTAATCAGTGCCCATCAATAAAACTTGATGTGAAAAAGAAAAGCTAAGAACAAAGATCACAATATGATCACTCTTTCTGGGGCATATTTATATAAAAAATCAGCTGGGAAATCCTAATAAACATATGATCTAAATCAAATTGAATTTTTAAAAACAAAAATAAATTCTCCCTTTTCTATGACATTTAATTATCTGGATTTGTGCTTGCACAGGCATTTTAAAGGTTACAGTAGATGGTAATGCAGATTCTGCCAGTAGAAAAGATTTACCTACTGACTGAGACCTTGAGCTTGAAGATAAAATAATGACAAAGAAATTGCTTATAGGCCAAATCTTCAAACTGAAGATATCCAGAGTAGCAGGGAACAAATCAGAGGTGTTCAAACTTTTAGGACAAAATCCTTCCTTCAAATGTTCTAAGTCTGAATTTTAAGTGGAAATTCAACTGCACAAAATTCAGACTGAAGTGCACATTATAGATATAGATATAAAATTCCACTTGAAGGAAAGGCTCTAAAAGCCTGAACATCATTTGGTATTCTGGGCCTCTCTTGGACATACGAAGAATAACATATCAAATATATAGTTATGCATTATATGTTGTATATTGCATTATACTACATATCAAATATATCTCAAAACAGGCTGCATAATTGGAATTTAGAGTGGGGGGTCCAGAGTCATAGCACCTGTGCCTCCTTCTCAACCCCTGCACCAAGTTCTGAGACCTGCTGGGGGTCCAAAAGATTTGTAAAACAGAGTTGGAAACTCCAGACTGGAAGAGAGAAGACCAAAGAGAAAATCTAGTCCCAGCTTTGCTTTTTTTTTTTTTTTTTTTTTTTTTTTGGGGGGGGGGGCGATGTTTGTTTTGTTTGGTTTGGGTTTTGCAGTACTAAGGAGCTGAGCCCAGGGCCTTGTACCTGCTAGGCGAGTGCTGTACCACTGAGCTGCATCTCCACCCTCCTTTTTTATTTTTTGTTATGAGACAGGGTCTCACTAAGTTAAGGAGGCTGCCTCTGGCCTAGAACTCATGAGACTCCTACCTCAGCCTCCTCTGGGATTACAGGTGTTCACCACAGCACCTGGCTAGTCCCAACTTTGTTTTAACTAGTCCTGTCCACTTGAGCATGCACCATGGGACCAAATGACCTGGTGGTCTGTGACTTGACCTCTTCAATAAAATGGATTCAAAAAAGCATGTGCTTCACTGGATTATCCTGCAAATTAAATATATAATGCTACTAGAGTACTTCATCTATTGAATGGCTATGTTGTTGTTGTTGTTGTTAGCTGCTGTCTAGTTGGGTCTGACTTATAGCAACCCTATGTACAACAGAAAAAACACTACCCAATACTGTGTCATGCCTAGCACTATTGTCAGTGCTTCTCAGCTATTCATAGGGTTTTCAATGGCTGATTATTTGGGGAGTGGGCTGCTGGGTTCTTCTTCCAAGCCTACAACACCTGGTATTCCCAGGTGGTCTCCCATCCAAGGACTAACCAGGCCTGACTCTGCTTACCTTCTGAGATCTGACAAGATCAGATGCTAGGGTGGTACGGCTGTAGACTTGAATGGCTATAGTTAAGTACTTGCTGAAGGTGCCATCCAGTTGAGTCTGACTCATAGCAACCCCCATAGGATGTTCAATGGCGGAATATTTATCAGGATTGCTCCGGGAGTGGATTGCCACTTCCTAATTGCTAATAGTAATCATGATTAATAGGTGAAGTCTATAGAATGGGACATGGGCTCCTGAACAGTGAATGCAATGTTAACTGAATAAGTTTGTATTAAACTCATTTTCTGTCTTGTATTAACTAGTTTTATTTTAACTATCATTAGGGATTGTCAGTACCCTGTCTCTCCAAAGACTAGTTCATTAAAAGCCAACTATATTCACCTTCACCTTTTAGCTAGTTGACTTCTTAAAGTATCTCAAATGCCCCCACAGCAATTAGCATAGATCAGAATCTGTAACTCATTATATTCAGTCAGTGTTCGTTCAATAAATAAATGTTTATCCATTCTAGTGAGTTAATTCTTGAATTCTAAAACAATTTAGGCCAAGAGCACTCAAGTCCTTTTAATAAATAAAAGAGATCTTGACCTCAGAGCATGTCCACAATTTGGAAGTGTATTGGATCCTTTAAGCCAGTTAATCTCATAAATGACCTTCTGGATAAGCCTCCTTTCCAAAACTAAGCACAACAGCATCGCCTGTCCCACATGCTCTTCTTACTGTGCAACTTTAGTACTCCTCCCAAGGGAACGTGGATTCTCTGCTGCCCCTCCTTGAGTCTGGACAGGCTTGTGACTAAGGTAGAAGAGACAGACATGCCATGTATGTCTGGCTCTCTTGGGACACTCCATCTTGGAATCCATGGCCATGCTGTGAAGAAGTCCAAGATGGCTGGCACAGAAAGCCCCAACACAGCAATCACATGTCGATGTTCCAGCCAAAGTGAGGTCTCAGTTGAGAGTTACCATCAGCCACCAGTCATATGAGCCACAAGACCTCCAGCTGATTCCAGCCCCTACTCTCCATCCCCCTACCAATACCTGTAGCTTTCAAATCTTCCCAGATAAAGCCTCAGACATCACAGAACAGAGACAAGCCATCCCCTCTGCATCCTGCCTGGATTCCTGAATCACTGAGTCTGTGAACATAATAAAATTCTCATTTTGTGCCAGAAAGTTTAAGTGGTTTGTTGTGCAGAAAGAAGAATGGAAACAAGCTTTAAAATAAAGTTTAATGAAGGAATTCTAAGTAAGATTCTAAAGTAACCCTCTTGTCATATCACACCTTACTGTTCTATCTATTGAGGTATACCATATGGAGAAAATATAATAGAAACATCAAAATCACTACCTTCATTGGCAACTCATTATATACCATGCACTCTGCACACACTTTACATCCATTAACTCATTTAAATGTCAAAATAACTTTATGAGGGAGGTATTATTATTACCTTATTTTACAGATGAGTAAACAAAGCCCAGAACACACTGCTAGTAAAAGACACTGCAGGGATCTGACCCTGGCTATCTGGCTCCAGAGTGGATAATCTGAAACAATGCATGAGGGATGCTTTTCAAGTCTTAAGCCTCATGAAAAATAATATATGTGAGATGACAAGTACAGTGCTTGGCAGATAGCCAACATGCAACCAAATTGATTCCTTCCTTCCTCAACATTGACATTGTAACTTGTTATTGTTAGTTGTGTCCGACTCATAGAAACCCTCATTGGGTTTTCAATGGCTGATTTTTTTGGGATTTCCTTGAGAGTGGAATGCCAAGTCCTTCTCCCATTTTTGCAGTGCTGGGAATTGAACCTGGGACCTCAGAGACTGCAGAGCGGCACTCTACTAACTGAGCTAAATCTCAGCCCCAACATTATACCTTAGGTTGACACAATTTATAAAGCAAAACTTAAGCCCCTCCTAAAACAAAATGTGTACCTGTAGCATTTTGTTTCATTCATTGTCCACTGTCTATTCAATATCTCCACTCAGATGTCCAGCTGGGGGCCCACACTGAGCACAATTTAAGGTGTACCTTGTTTTCACTCACACAGCACACATCAAATCTGCCTCTTCCTCTAGATTCCTGCACCTTGGTTAATGGTGCTGCCATGGGTCTAGGAGCTCAGCAAAAAAGTCCAGAGTCATCCTTTTACTATTATTATTATTATTATTATTATTATCATTATCATTATTATCATTATTATTATTAATTAGTATTTTAGTTGTACATATTTATGAGGTACAGAGTGATAATTCAGTTCATATATAGAGTGTGCAATTACCAAATCAGGATTGTTAGCACTTCTATCTCCCTAAACATTTTACAAAAAAATTTTTGATCAAAAACTTCATCCTTTTTTTCCCAATAGATGAGCCTTTTAATAGAAAAACTACACATGCAACAGTAGCAACACACAACACTTGGAACCCAGACAGCATTGAGCTTCAGTTCTTCATCTTGGGAGGCAGTGTATACACACCCACAGCCACAGCATGGTCTCTGGAGTCGGGCTCTAGGGTCAGCTGCTCCTGGGGCTTCATGTGCTCCTGGTGCATCTTCTTCACTTCACAGGCAAACGTGTCCTTCGCCAAGGCTACGGAGTCAATGCAGTTGCCCTTCATGGAAATCACAAAGTGTCCTCCATTACACAGGAAGACGTGGGCATTCAGGGAGTCACCTTTGATTCCACTTGGCCTGCAGGCTGTCAGCTTTTCAAGTTCTTGGTAACCTTTGTAAAGATTTTCAAAGTTTCTCTTGGCAGATCTGGGTGATGTCCTCCCTGGCTGGTCTCTTACCAATGCCCCCACCTACCTCCGCCTCCCTGCTGCCACCATCAGCTTCTGCATTGAGTGTGCTCTGGACTTTTTTGCTCAAGTGGGTAGATTTTTTCCAAAGGTTCCACCTTAGCTTCCCACCCCATCCCAGGGCCTACTTGGCCCCTGAGAAATCCTTGGGCGTCTTTGAGGAAAAGCAGGCCATTCCACTGCTGCTCTCTGTCCCCAATCTCCATTGCAGGCCATGTTCTGGGAACCCATGCCTGATTGTCTCAGGATGTCTCATTGCACACACACACACATTTGCTCTGTTAGGACAGCTGGAGAGACAACCACAGGGCCCCAGCCTACCATGCATCTCTGCCATCTAATCACACTCTCCCTGACCCCTGACAGCAAAAGCAGCAAAGCAACAGGACAGGAGTCTGGACAAGTGGAGAGAAGGAGTAGCCCAGCCTTTCCCTTCCACTCGTTCTCTGCGGCCCCTCAGGCCAGGCCTGACCCCTCGAGAAAGGAGAGCTTTGCATTGGATGAGGGGCTTAAGAGACCTGAACTTTTGAAACCCTGAAAAATGTAAAAGATAACAAAGTTTTCATTTCTGTCTTTTCTTCTCTTTGCTTCTCAAAAGTGCCTGTGAAAGTGTGAGACATTTCTGGGATATCATTCAGGCTTGTCCTAACACAGCAAGTGGGAAAGTAGCAGCTGAAGATGAAGAGGTCATTTTTTTTTTTGGTTGTTTATTTACTCTTAACATGGCTGGCCAAGCTAATAAAGCAGTCACATGGCTTTTTAAAAAATAAAAGCTGCTACAACCACCCCCTTCTTTCTATGGGTCCATATACCTATAAGTATATTTGTTCTTGGTCCTACCCTCTAAATTCTACTTGCCTAGTTGAAATTTCCACTCAGCTGTCTAGCAGGCCCCTCAAATCACACTCATGCAGAGAGCACTGTAGACCTTACATGTTGTTGTTGTTGTTGTTAGGTGCCGTCGAGTCGGTATCCGACTCAGAGCGACCGTCATAGGGTTTTCAATGGCTGACTGTTTCAGGATTGCCTTGGGAGTGGATTGCCAGGCCCTTCTCCCATAGACATTACATAATAAGTAAATAAATAAATAAACAAATAAATAAATACTTTGTGGTTTCCGGTGTCTCAAAATAATGCTACCACCCTGTTCCCAAGTTGCTCAGGTCACAAACCTAGGAGTCATTTAAAATCCTGCTTCTCCTTACCATCCTCAGCAGGTAGGTGTTTCTGCAACAAATCCTCCAGATTCCATCCCTAAAATATAAATCAAACCTGCCCCTGCCTCTCCATCTTGACTTCCCCTCTCCACGTCTAAACCACTATGGCTCTCTGCCTAGGGGTCAACAGCCGCCCACTTAGTGCCCCTGCTTCCATTCTTATCTGCCCCCCTCCCTCCTGTCATTCTCTCAGCATCCACAACCAGGTCACAGCGTGGCAACTATTCTCTGATTGTGTTTAGGGAAACCATTATAGCCCAACGTACCTAGGCTCCCAAAGTGAAGCACGTGACCCAGGTTAAGCCAATTGGCACATTCAACCCCTCACCACCACAGTGATTGGTTAAAGGACATGTATCATTATTATAATTCGTAAAATACCTCTTGACTCTTCCACAGCTCATAGCAAATAACCCAGTGATTTTAAATAATGAATCAAAACATATTAAGTTTCCTTGAGGTCCACATGGGATCAAAATCTAAAGGGACTCTTCAGACAGAAGAACAACTCCACGAATATTAGAAACATAATTAAAATTGTTCATCAGCTCCCAACTCTGGACTCTGAGCTCATCCCAGCAGCAAGCTCCTCTTGGGACTGCAAGCTTTATTAAACTACCCTAGTGCTGTGTTCTGGGATCTTAGCTACAACAGCATTCTGCTCTTTGGGGGTCTCATTAGAGCCAAAGAAGAAATTCTTGAACCTCAGCTCTTAACTCACCAGGCAAGCAGCCTCTTTCCAGGGCCCACTGAGCATCTGTCCCTCTCTATCCAGTCCAGTCCAGGCACTTGGGCTACAACACACAGAAAGGTTACTTAGGGCATCTGTAGAATTTTGCTCAGTTGTCCTAACTTTATAATCTGAGGGTACTTTATGTAACTTTTCATAATCTAATCCTGCTTGGCTTCTGAGACCTCACATGACTAGACATAAAGTCAACGTATGTTACATCATGGGGTACTACTGCATAGCACATTGAAAGTGAAGACCACCAATATAAATGGTCTAGAAAATGCATGTAATTGTTCTAACAAGATAAAAACAAAGACCACTACAGGAAAAGTTTCTATCTTAAACAGACCTGGAACCCAAGGACATATAGAAAAATATTACTAAGTAAAAGATAGAGAAGACTTAGACGGGAAACTTAGATGGGAAGGGTGGGAGGGGGGAAGCATTGGGGAGTGTAAAGGGTAACCTATATGAATAACATTTATCAAAATGCATATAGGGAAATATCACAATGAAAAAAGCATGTCAAAATGAATCACATTAAGATGTACATTAAAAATTTCCAATAAAAAAAAATAAAGAAAAAAAGAAAGAGAAGACCACTTGGATGCCCCCTAGACCAACACTTGTCTGCAGCCATACACCCTGACATCTCATCCCACCTGATCTCGGAAGCTAAACCGGGTCAGCCTGGTTAGTCACTGGATGGGAGACCACCTGGGGATCCCAGGTGCTACAGGCTAGGGAGAAGGACTGGGCAACCCACTCCCCACACATTCTGCCATTGAAAACCCTATGAATAGCAGAGAAGCAATGACAGTAGTGCCAGGCATGGCACAGTGCCAGGCAGTGTTTCATTCTGTTGTACACAGGGTCGCTATGAGTTGGACCCAACTTGATGGCACCAAATAACAACAAGACCAAAGCTTGAATCCTGGCTCCACTACTTATTAACCATACGATATTTGACAAGTCACTTACCCTCTCTGAGCCCAAGTTTCAAACAGGAAACAAGGATAATAATGGTACTCAGGGAATCTCTATCTTACAGGATTATTATTTTTAAAAATAGTGTATTTGAGATGAGCAATAGTAGGACCCCACCCCACGTGTCTGTCAGTTTGTTGTGCTGTGGGGGCTTGAATGTTGCTCTGATACTGAAAGCTATGCCACTGGTATTTCAGGTACCAGCAGGGCCACCACTAGTGGACAGGTTTCAGCTGAGCTTCCAGACTAAGACAGACTAGGGAGAAGGACCTGACACCCCACTCCCAAAACAATTACCCACTGAAAATTCTATGAATAGCAGAGAAGCACTGTCAAATATGTTGTTGTTAGGTTCCATCGAGTCGGATGCAACTCATAGTGACCCTGTGTGAAACAGACAAAACACTACCTGACACTGCACCATGCCCAGCACTATTGTCAGTGCTTCTCTGCCATTGATAGGGTTTTCAATGGCTGATTGTTTTGGGAGTAGGCTGCTGGGTCCTTCTCCCAAGCCTACAGCACCCGATATTCCCAGGCATTCTCCCATCCATGTACTAACCTGGCCCAACTTTACTTGGCTTCTAAGGTCTGATGAGATCGGACACCAGAGTGGTACAGCTATAGACATTGCCAAATACAGTGCCAGGAAATGAGTCTCCTCAGGCTAGAAGCCATTTAATAAATGACTGGAGAAGAGTTGCCTCCTCAAGGCAAAGTCAACCTTAATGATGGGAATAGAATAAAGCCCTTGGGACCTCCTTTTGCTAATGTAGCATGACTCAAGATGAGAAGAAACATAGTGGCTGCCATATTTGTCTCAACATAAAAAGATCGTGTGCGTGGCACAGTGTTAGGTAGTGTTTCACTCCATTGTACATAGGGTCGTTATGAGTCAGATTCGACTGGGTGGCACCCAACAATGACAATGGTATAACACTTGATAAATGGATGTTGCTGCTGCCGTCATAGTTCAGTCGTTCACTTTGCCTTCATCAGAGACACACGGACCCTAACTTCTCTTGGTATGAGTCCCCATCTTCCATATGACAGCTGCTATCCCATTCCTCCTGCCCTGCTCTGAAGTCTTGTGGAGTCAAGCAATGAATTTATGTAGCAGGCCAAAAAAAGAGAGAAGGTGCAGAGATATAAGAGGCTGGAGAATTTCTCTCCCCCTGCTGTTTCTGCCTGTGCAGCGTGAGCCCACTGACTCTCCATTCGCCTTCTGATTCTTCTCCCCTAGACCTGGACAGCTGGGCATCTAAGTCCTGGTATCCTCGGATCAAACTCAACACCTAAAATTAGACGCTTAATACTGGTAATGAATTACAAATGGGGTCATTATGTAAGTCAAAGGATGGTGCCAATTTATTATTGTACAAATGTTGTTAGGTGCTGAAAATATCTCCTACCAAATCTAATAGTCAATTCCAAAATGCATCATTATTCTATGCAATCTTGAAAATTAAAATTACCAATTAAACTGTGAGATATCACTAGTAGTAAGACAAGATTCTGATGTCAGAAGTGTTAAAATAATTTAAAAATGAATTTTAGAAACAACATAGGGCAACAGTACATTTCTCTTGATGAAACATAAAAAGTACAACATATGGTTCTTATGCCACAGAGCCTTGCACAGAACCTAATAGCCAGTAAGTAAATATTTGTTCAATGAATAAATGTATGCATGAATAAATGAATCTAACAGCCACATTACTGTGAGGTGGTACCATCTAAAAAGAATTTTTAATGCAATAGGAAAATCATGCTGAAAATTAAATACTCATCATTTCACCAAACTTCCATTTAAAATTCATTTTAAAATTAAATAAACAAACTTCATTCCAAACAGTCTGTAGCTACTAGATGGGAGACCTAGATCCAGTAATAGATTCCAAAAAGGTAGTGTCTATTTAATAGCCAGTTTTGAAGAAGATCCTATTTATAAGTGTGAAGTATCTGAGACCATAAAATATAAGGTACTTGTACAGAAACATCTGGTAGCATCCTCCGGGTGCACATTGGGCTTCTATTAGCCAGAAGACAGCATTGGCATCTTTGATAACTGGGAATGTAGATCCACTTAACAGTAACTTCTCCTTTCATTTGTACCACTAAATTGGCTATAGACTTCCAGCCATTTCCTGGAACTCAACCAATCCCTGCGTGGTGATGCGGATGGAGGCCAGTGAGTCATAGTCCTCCAAATTTTCATTAGAAGAATTCAGGAAGGAGGGGCTGGGAGGAGGGGCAGGAAGAGGAGGAGGGGTGCCAGGGGGAGGAGGAGGAGGAGATGATGATGAAGAAGAAGAAAAAGAAGAAGAAAGGAGGAGGAGAAGGAGGAGGAGGAGATGATGAAGAAGAAGAAGAAGAACAACAACAACAACAGCAGCAGCAGCAGGAAGAGGAGGAAGAGGAGGAGGAGGAGGAGGAGGAGGAGGAGGAGGAATTATTCAGTCTCTGCTTCCTTCCCAAAGCAGCTCCCATGAGTTGTTTTGCCCTATTTATTGCAATTAAAACTGCTGCACTTCATCCCAGCTACTAGAGATAGGTATTATATAAAATAGTTGAACGAGTAAGAACTCTAGAAACAAAGACTAGATGAAAATGGGATGGGTTTTGATGACTCATACATTTAGAAGGTTCTCTGGGGTTATTTCCAGTGGAACAAGCCTTCTCTTTGCTCTAAAAATCCCAGACCCTCTTCTAGGTAAACCTTCACCTGCTCCTTGCTTAAAAATATTCACATTAGAGGTCTTTCTGCATCCATAGCTGCTGACTGTCAGATCCTCTTCCAGTAGGAAATAAGGACAAATCCCGTTCCGTACCTATCCCTAACTATGGGGAAATTGAAGAGGAAATATCTACTTTCCGGACAAAAATGAGTCATTCACATGGCTTTTCACACAACGCACTGGGTCAGTTTCCCAGGACATGTTACCCTTGTACCAGTCAAGCAACAATGCCCATTTTTAGCCCCACCTCCATGCTTCTTGGGCATGAAAGTTCACACAGAAATTATAAAGCTGTTTATCCTCGAGTATACTTAAAGATGAAATAAGAAACATTAACTACAGTCTGGGCTGCCTCTGCTCTTTCATGTTCTTATTGTTGTTGTCAGGTGCCGTCGAGTCAGGTCTGACTCACAGCGACCCTATGTACAAAAGAACGAAACACTCCCAGACACTGGGCCATACTTGGCACTATTGTCAATGCTTTTCTGCCATTCATAGTGTTTTCAATGGCAGATTGTTTCAGGAGTGGATTGTGAGGTCTTTCTCCCTAGCCTGCAGCACCTGGTATTCCCAGGTGGTCTCCCCTCTAAGGACTAACCAGGCTGACCCTGCTTAGCTTCTGAGATCAGGCAGGATCAGATGACAGGGTGCTAAGGCTATAGACCTGCTGTTTCATAGGAAAGAATAATCTGTTAATGATAATAAAGAAATCTGTTAATAATAATAATGATAAACACCTCCCCCTCTTCACCTATCATGCACTGGAACTGTAACCATTTTCTTCCCATTAATCCATACCTCGCAGATGATCGATCTCTCTGTGCTCTTGGGCAGTCAGTTCCTAGCCCTCCACACTGACCATTTATACCTTTCTTCTCCACTTCCCCAGAGGCCCTCTGAAAATGGGCATTGTTGCTTGACCAGTATGAGGGTAACATGTCCTGGGAAACTGACCCAGTGCATTGTGTGAAAAGTAATGTGAATGACTCATTTTTGTCCAGAAAGTAGATATTTCCTCTTCAATTTCCACACCTGCAATCCCAGATCTGTGTCACGATGACCACTGACAACCTCATCATTCCTCACCCACACTGCTGCAGTTTCTTCCTGAGTCCAGCTTGTGGTTATCACTCCCTCTGATTTCCATTATGTACACCTACCTCATAGTTTCTTAAAGCACAGACTGGAACATGGCATAACCTTTGAAGGCTTTAGATTGCCTATGGAAATAAATTCATGCTCAACCTAGTATCTCGGGTGCCCTAACCTTCCTTCCCACCTTCATCTCCTCCACCAAACAACCAGTGACTTGTTCTTTCCAAAACAGGTACCTCACTTTCCCTCTTTGGTACCCACGTGATGTCCTTCTCTCTGCCTTTTGCATCATTTCATCCGTCAAAGTCTATATGAAATGCTGTGTCTTCCAGACAGCCTCCTCCATCACTGCCTTTTGCATCATTTTATCCGTCAAAGTCTGTATGAAATGCTATGTCTTCCAGACAGCCCTTCCTGGGCCCCAGAGCTGGCTGTAAACCCATCTTCCCTTAAGCCTTGAACATACTCCTGTTGCATCTCTTCTGTGGTCTCTATCCCCCTCTCCCTCTCATGCCATCATTTGGTTTCTAGTTTATCTCTCCACAAAAAACTGTAATCTCCTTTATGTTCCCCAAAGTATCATACAATGCCTGGCAAATACTTGCTGAAGCAAACTGAATTTGGAGAGAGCTTAGCCAAACCTGATGCCAGACTGGGTGCACACTCAGCTGCTCAACTGGCAAAGCTGGTATCAGGTTTGTTGTTGTTTAAAAGCTTCTTTCTGCATGACTGGGATTGAGCTCATGAAGCCTATGTCTCCCTTTCGGATCGGTCTGCTGTTCTCTACCTGCTCTGCTCCCAATCCATTAAGAATAAAGACTGCATATAATTCTTATGTTCATTTTTCCCTGCACAAGGGGTTGAATGTACTAAGAACCCAGTAAATGTCACCTGGATCCCATTTATTCAATCTCATTCTTGTCACAAGAGAGCTAATGTTAGTCAGCCTTTTATTGCTAGGACAAAATTCCTTAGAAAATCAATTAAGAGAGGAGGGACTTATTTTGGCTCACATTTTCAGAGATTTCAGTCCCTAATCAGCTGGCTCCACTGTTTGTGGGCCTGTGGTGAGGCATAAGATCACGGAGAAGGATATGGTAGAGCAGAGCTGCTCACTTCATAACAGCCAGGAAGCAGAGAGAGAAGCAGGAAGAGGCCAGGGCCAAGGTATGCCTTTCAAAGGCAGTCTCCACCCCAGAAACTCACTTCCTCCAACTAGACTGTACCTTCCGCAGTTCTGCTACTTCCTAAGAGTCTGTTCAAATTTTGAATCCATCAATGGATTAAATCACTGATAAGGTCAAGGCCCTCACGATCTAATCATCTCTGAAAACTCCCTCACAGGCACACCCAAAAGTGTGCCTTACTAATCATCTAGGTGTGTCTTGATCCAGTCAAGTTAGAAGTCAATATTAACCATCACAGAACTGTAATGGTGTCCTGGGTGTTCTCAAAGGTATAACGTATGAATCATTGGTGGTACACAAGATAACAACAGATAACACACAGACGAAATTTTTTATGCAATGATCATAGGTTTATTTTAACATGCACTAAGTAAACTAGAACAATGAGCATAGAATACCTATGATTTAATAGGTACTATTATTTGGGGTGAGTCTACATTTATTTAAGTTTTTAAGTGGGGAGGATTTAAAGAAAGATATTAAGTATGGTGCCTGCAGCCATAGCCCTGTGGCATCTGGTCCTGTCAGATCTCAAAAGCTAAGCAAGGTCAGGCCTGGTTAGTACTTAGATGGGAGACCACCTGGGAACACCAGATACTGCAGGCTTAGGAGAAGGACTCGGCAACCCACTCCCAAAAATCAGTCCACTATTGAAAACCCTATGAATAGCAGAGAAGCATTGACAATAGTGTTTTGTCTGTTGTACATAGGGTCACTATGAATCAGACACTGACTTGACAGCCTGTAATAACAACAATACTAAGTATGGTAGATATTGTTGTTTAGGGCAAAACTAAATTTATTTCAGTTTTTTAAAGTGAAATCAAGCCAGGCACCATGGTGTATACCTATAATCCCAATGACTTGGGAGGCTGAGGCAGGAAGACCACAAGTTCAGGGCCAGAGGCAGCACAACTTAGTGATAGCCTGTCTCAAAATATAAAAAATAAAAACTAAAAAATAAAAGGATCTGGAGGTGAAACCCAGTGGTAGAGCACTTGCCTACTATGCATGGGGCCTTACATCCAACTCCAATACAGCAAGCTATAAATAAATATACAGAAAGAAAGAAAGAAAGAAAGAAGAAAGGAAAGAGGGAGGAAGGCAAGGAGGAAGGGAGGGAGGGAGGAAAGAAGGAAGGAAGGAAAATCAAGTTAGGCATGGTGGTGTACACCTTGTAATCTCAGCATTTAGGAAGCAGAGGAAAGAGGACTATAGACTCAAGGCCACCCTGGACTATATACCAAGACCCTGTTTCAAAGGGGAAAAAAAGGTGAAATCAATTATTAAGTAAATAGTGGTAGGAATGATCATCAAATATGTTGTTGTTGTTAGGTGCCGTCGAATCCAGTCCGACTCACAGCGACCCTCATAGGGTTTTCAATGGCTGACTGTTTCGGGATTGCTGTGAGAGTGGGTTGCCACGTCCCTCTCCCATTTTGCGGTGCTAGGAATCAAACTCAGTGCCTCAGAGACTACAGAGCAGCACTCTACCAACTGAGCTAAATCCCAGCCTGATCATCAAATATTGTTGTTGTTGTTAGGTGCCGTCGAGTTGGTATCCGACTCATAGCGACCCTCCTAGGGTTTTCAATGGCTGAGTGCTTCGGGATTGCCTTGGGAGTGGATTGCCAGGCCCTTCTCCCATTTTTGCGGTGCTGGGAATTGAACTCGGAGCCTCAGAGACTGCAGCGCAGCGCTCTACCCACTGAGCTAAATCCCAGCCCGATCATCAAATATAGCTCCCAAAAATTATTAAAAAGTGAATGTGGCATAGGAAAGACCAGAGTTTAAGACACCATATCCTAACTAGTATTTCCAGTTTGAATCTAGCTTGCTCTCAAATGCACCCATCACAATGTTTATCCCTCATAAGTATTTCTTCATGTTCCATCAGATCTCAGAAACTCCAAACAGCTCTTACTAGCAGCCTACTCTTCCTCTAATGACAGTTCTCATTTCCCTAATGCTCTTTTCCAAATGCCCCTCAGATGCCTCCCCACAGAGTCTCAGTTCTTTCTGTCCCTTGGGCAAACCTTGCAAATGTGCACCGTCTTGCATGTGCTTAAGCCACTCTTCCCCTTTTCATCACCAGACCATGTGTATTCCTCCCCCTGAATAATGGAAGTTCAAAACCACCCGCTCCCTCCACTCCTTATTCAAATCCATCTTGAACCACGTTCTACATAAATTAATGGTTTGTACTTATAACTTTGTATTTACCCACATGTATGTTTCATCGCCCCAGTTACACTATGCACTCAGCAAGGACAAAGACTGTCCTTAATGTCGTGTGAGGTCTTAATGGCGCATGTCTCATCACAGAATAAACCAAAACCCAACATATCCAGAAAACATCCAACACTCTGTGCTCTACTAGCTTGTCAAATATGGAACATGGTTTAGGTTGCATCCATACACAGCACTGGCCATGTGGGGTTCCTACCTCACTCATTAGATGATAAACCTCAGCTCGTCCTTCGGGGAATTAGAATAAGAAAACCAATACATCTGGACTGATCCCTGATCCTTTTACAAAACTCAATTATACCCTCAAATGAATCGAGAGGAGTTCAAACTTCAAGAGATTTGGGCTGAAAATTAATTTTATTTATCACTTTTCTAAAATAAATAAGAAATTGCCTATCCTTACCTTATAGTTCCTATCCTATCTTCTAGTTCCCTTTCTCAATCTGCTAAGGGTTATTTCAGTCTTCATCTAAGCAAATATAGGCCACTGATTATAAACATGGATTTCGCATTACTGCCGACCTAAGTTAAGCTCTCAGCTCTACCTCTTACCAGCTCCACTGTCTTGGGAAAATTGACTTACTCACATGTTGCTGTTTTGTTAGGTGCCATCAAGTCATGTCCGACTCATAGCAGCCCCTATATGGTTTTCAGTGGTTGACTGTTTCAGGATTGCCGCCCGAGTAGATTGCCATGTCCTTCTCCCATTTTTGCACTGCTGGGAATCGAATTTGGGACCTCAGAGACTGCAGAGCAGAGTTCTACCAACTGAGCTAAATCCTAGCCCTTACTCACATACAAAACATTAATTAAAATCTACCGTGTACTAGACTCTGTGACTAACCTCACTAAGTCTCAGCATTTTCATCTGCAAAATGAGCATGATAACATTTCCTGACAATAGACACTGGTCTTTCAACAGAGAACTGTCTGGCACTGTTCCAGGTTCACACACACACGCGCACACACACGCACACACACACACACACACACACACACACACACACACACGCCATCATTATCATCATCATCCTCATTGTCGACATTATCATTACCATTATCTTCAGTCTTTTCAAGAGCATTTAACAGCACTAATGAAGCTCCTCTTCTTAAAACTCTCTTTCCTTTGACTTCATGAAAATGTCATTTTAGTATTTTTAGTGTATTAATCTTTTTGTTTCACTTCATTAAATTGACAAATAGGATTTTTTCATGGAATTATAGGCACGATGCTGAGAATTGTCACAGTGCCATGACAGAAGGTGCTTGGTGGGAGTAGGCGGTTAGAGAAGCTTCTCTGAGGACGACATTTGGACTCAGACTTCAGAGGTGAGGAGGGGACAGTCACATGAAGATTGAATAGAAGAGAATTCAAGAAGGAAAAATAATTCCAGCAAAGGCCCTCTGAAAGGAGGTTGTTGTTGATGTTAGGTGCCATATGGGTCCAACTCATAGCGACCCTATGCACAACAGACAAAATACCCACCCGACACTGTGCCATGCCCAGCACTATGTTAGTGCTTCTCTGCTATCATAGAGCTTTCAAGGGCTGACTGTTTCAGAAGTGGGCTGCTGGGTCCTTCTCCCAAGCCTACTAGTATTCCCAGGCAGTGCCCTATCCGAGGACTAACCAGGCCCAGCCCTGCTTAGCTCCTGAGATCAGACAGGATCCGACGCCAGGATGATATGGCTGAAAGCACTGAAAAGGAGGAACTTGGTTTATTCAAGGAACAGGGGGAAATCCAGACAGCTAGAGTGAGATGGCTCAGGACAAGGTTAGCAGACAGGTTAGCAGCAGCCCACACACAGGACTTGCAGATCTCAGGTGGCACCAAGGGGAAGAAGGCACCAGCAGAGACTACTCAGCTGAAAGGGGTATGGAAGTGCAATTGGCATTTTTAAGATCATTTTGGCTACTCTATGGAGAATCAATTACAGGGAGCAGAAGTAAGTAGACCAGCAAAAAAAGGCTGTCAGCCATCCAACTAAGAAAATTCATGGAGGTAGGGTGATAGGAGCAGAAAGGGAGAGATCAAAACTAAATACCAGGTGTGGCTTAGAGGGATTGTGGACAGGATGTGCTGGTGAATGGAGTATGAAGTAGCAGAGGGGCAGGAAACAGCACTGTCTAAATTTTAGTTTAAGCTACCATGTAGATGGCAATGCCATTCGTTGAGATGAGGAAGTCTTAGAGAGGAGCACATTTGGGCTGCAAAGTCCACAGCTGGGGATTAGCCTTTGTGTGGGAAAGGGCCCTGAGGCACGTGAGTGGAAACGTCAGGGAGGCAGCTGGAGATACACACTTAGAAGTGAGGGCATTTTCATGGCACTAAGAGGTCACTTAGGGAGAACCTACAGACCAAAACTATGAGGACCTCAAGTCTAAGCATGTGGCCATTCAACCACTTTACTTCCTTGCCTGCTTATAGGGTTTAATGGCTGCTGGAGTTTTCTTACCACCATCAGCGAACCTTTGCTGAAGGGATGAAGGCAGGCAGGCAACAAGCTAAACAAACATAAGCCCTTGACAGCAGTACAAAAGAGCTGAGCCATCCTGGAACACCCTCATTCAGTGAGCACGTAACTCTTTTTTTGTGTGTGTGGTACTGGGGGTTGAACCCAGGGCCTTGTGCTTGCATGCTTTGCAAGTGCTGGACCACTGAGCTGCACCCCCAAGCCCATTTTTTTACTTTTTGAGAGAGGGTCTCGCTAAGTTACACAGACTGCCTCTTGTCTTGAACTTGTGATCCTCCTGCCTCCGCCTCCCCAGCCACTGGGATTACAGGTATGCGCCACTGAGCCTGGCTCAGCACACAATTCTCTTAACAGTTAGTGTCCATATTGTGTAAGCCACTGTTAGCAGGACATCCTGCAACATGAACCAGAAAGCATCCTAACTGGTACTTAAAATCAAACACACAAAAGGTGGTGTGGTTTCTACTGGTGACCTCAACAAGCTCTGTCCCTGAGAAGTGGTAATGACTTAGAAAAAAATATAAAGTAAGGAGGGATAGCTCTCCCAAGTAGTTTTGATGTAAAGAGCAAAATGAGATTAGGTGGTTGCTAGAGAGGATGTGAGGTACAGGGGGATGATGGAGGATAACTTGAAGCCAATTTATATATTGGAGGGAATATTCAAGAAGAGAAGGCAAGGCTGAAGGTTCTGGAAAAGAGAGGACGCCCAAAAGAGCAAATAGGTCCCCAGTGGGAGTGGAGGGATTGGCCTTAGATAAAAGATACACTTCATCCATAGAGGAAATGAAGGGTACCAGGAGGTACAGATGCAGATAGCCCAGAAGACTCAGTCACAAGAAATGAGGTTGTTTGCCGGACACATTGGTGCACACCTGTAATCCCAGCAGCTCAGGAGGCAGAGGCAAGAGGATCACAAGTTTGAGACCAGTGGCAGTCTGCATAATTCAGTGAGACCCCATCTCAAAAAGTAAAAAAATGGGCTGGGGGTACAGCTCAGTGGTACAGCATTTGCAAAGCATGCAAGGGAAAGGCCCTGGGTTCAACCCCCAGTACTGCAAAAAAAAAAAAAAAAAAGAGAGAGAGAGAGAGAGAGAAAGAAAGAAAGAGAGGGAGGGAGGGAGGGAGGGAGGGAAATGAGGTTGTTTTACCAATTGCTTTTCTTTCAATGATACAAGGCTTACTCAAAATGGAAATGAACAAGGTTATGCTCTGCCTTCTCGCTTCAACTCTCACACTGCAAATAAGGGTGCTCTTCATGATCTGTGTAATGCTGTGTTTTTCACATGTTTGTGCTTTTTGTTGGTGATTTCACTATTTAAAAATCCTCCCCACCAGGCATTGTAACACACACCTATAATCCCAGTCACATGGGTGGCAGAGGCAGGAGGATCTCAAGTTCAAAGCCAGAGAAAGCCTGCCGAACTTAGCGAGACCCTGGTTCAATATAAAAAATTTGAAAAGGGAGGTTGGGGCTGTATCCCAGTGGCAGAGCCCTTGCAAAGTACGTGCAAGGCCCTGGTTTAAACTCCCTAGTACTGCAAGAAATAAAAAATAAAATCAACACCAACCATAGTATTGAAGCACTGTCTAATATTCTTAAGTGCAAGACGTGAAGAGCCTTACAGAGAAAATGCATGTGTTAGATAAAGTTCATTCTAGTATAAGTTATAATGCTCTTGCCATGAGTTCAATGTTAAATGAAGCAACAGCACATATTAAGGTGACTTTAAACATAAATGCACAAATGAGGTCATGTCCTGATTGTTTGTTGAGAATGTTGTGACCAGAGGCTCACAGGAACCTAACCCTGTGCTTCCCCGAGAAGCAATGGTTTGTATTTGCTAATTCAGTATTTGCAGCAACTCTGCAGAACATAATAATTATGGTAAATAACAAGAATCAACTGTACTTCATTTTGCCCTCTTCTGAGAAGGAGAACTATGGAAACAAACTGGTCTGATGAGGCTGGGACGTGCCTCATCAAGCCTTTGCCTCTCTTTTCCTGCTTCCCGGATCACTTACCAGCACCAGGATTCACTGAAGATGTCTTGGGGAGAAAGCTGCTGGTTGGCCATAGATGGTATCTCCTGAGAGCCATTTAGCCAGCCTGAGAAGTCAAGGATCCTGGGGTACCATACCCTCTCCCCTCACTCCCACCATCAAAGCTAGCTGGCTAGGGCATAAGGCAGAGAAGCAGAAAAGGATAAGGCTTCCCCAGATGTCTTAATTTGGATTCCTCAAGAAGCAAACCTACAAGAAAGATTGGGCACTGGCAGTCTGTTTGGGAGGTGAAGAAAGCACCAGTAAAGAAACAGAAGAGAAAAGACAAGGATCAGAAAATAGTCAAGAAAACCAATGAAAGATTTGGCATCAAGCAACCTACTACTGTGGGCAATGGGATTTTTCCTACTGGGGAGAACGGAAACCCATGAAAAACGTATTTCTAGGTTATCCCACCCACAGCTAAGGGAACTGAGATGCATTTACACCCTGTCTCCCATCCATCATTAAGGGCTACTCTGCTCGCACTAGCTCCCCAGCACTTTCTGCCTCCCATGGAAAAGCAAAGAAGGTTCTGTCAAGAAAAAGGCAAAGCCATGCCAGTATCGGGAGTAAGAAGTCAGCCTGCATGTGCTGAGGTGGAAAAAGTGATAGAAGGACAGGCACTGGCCTGTCTGCGACGTCACACAGAGCTGATGCTGAAAGTTGCATGTCAACTGAGACCAGGAGAAGGGCTGCCTCTGTGAGGACTGTACAGCAGAGCAAATTCCCATACAAGCATGCACCCACTGCCAAAGGCCTGGGGCCATCATGTGCTTTCAGGTAATTAGCTAATCTGAGGGCTGATTCTCACTCGTTTTAAGTCAAAGTAAGGTTTCATGGTGTTGCTGAAGGAGGTACATAGGTTGGCTTACTTTTTCTTTGACAGAAGCCGGATGGAAAGCCCATTGGCATTTTACTGACTACATAGGACCTATTCTCTAGAATGGCACAGAAAAGGGGGACAGAGCAGTTTACAGAAATATGGGGGAGACTACAATGGCATGGCATGGGCTGGTTCACCACCATAGACCAGTTACTTCCTGGATGATCAGTGAAGACACAAGTCCACAAGTCCCGGCCCTAGAGCCCAGTGGCACTAGGCCTTTCCCTTCCATGAACCACTGTGCCCAAACCCTTCCCCCACTGCTGTCACAGCAACTGTGGAAGGGACGCGGTCTCCAGAAAGTCCTGGAGCTGGAAGATGGGGAGGCAGGGAGCCAAGTTACACCCCACAGTGTTTCATTACAACCTACCACTGAAGAGGAGGCAAGAAAGATGACATTTCCATCATCACCTTCAGTGACTAGATTGCTGGGCTTCAAACCCACAAAGTCCTTCTCCTTCTTTCATGGGGCTGGGGATCAAACCCAGGGCCTCAGAGAGTTCAGAGCAGCACTCTACCAACCCAGCTAAATGCCAGTCCCTCCATGGGGGTAGAAACTTTGTTTTCTGTTGTTTTATTTTGTTTGTTGTCTTGAGACTAGGTAGCCCAGGCTGACCTTGAACTCCAGATGCTCTGGCCTCAGCTTCCCAACTGCTAGGTATACAGGTGTGTACCACCAACTGAGGAAGGGACACTGTCTCTAGAAAGTCCTGGAGCTGGAAGATGGGGAGGCAGGGAGCCTAGTTACACTCCACAGTGTTTCATTACAACCTACTATTGAAGATGAGGCAAGAAACATGACATTTCCGTCACCACCTTCAGTGACTAGACTGCTGGGCTTCGAACTCACAAAGTGTCTTTCCCTCATCATTTTCATTTCTATAACTTCCCAAGTTCACATCATAACCCTTGGGGAATGGACGAAAGAACTACACTGGGCAACATGTGTCTTAGAAGCCACCATGTGGGAATACTCACGAAGCCATGTTCCCTATGGGGCAGGTGGAAAACAGTACCATGAGGAGGGACTCTCATGAACACAGCAATGAAGAGGGGCCAGGACTGAGGCCCAGGGTACCCACGCCCAGGGGGTCACACTTGCCTACATAGAGAAGGTGTGGAAGCCAGGCCAGGGACCAGCAAGTGGATGGGAAGAGCCAAGGTCTTGTCTTGGAGCTAAAGCAGACCTGAGTGCAAATCCCAGCTCAAGCACTTTCAAACTGGGTGCCTGTGAACACATTACAGACACACTCTCAGCTAACATTGTCTTGTATGGTTGTTTCTTCATTTGAGATAGATAAAGCTGCAACAACACAAGGAAACCTTAAAAACATTACACTAAATGAAAGAAGCCAATCACAAAGGCCACACGTTACATGACTCCATTTATACAAAATGTCCAGAAGAGCAAATCCACAGAGAAAGAAAGTAGATTTGCGATTGCCTGGAGCTAGAGAAATGGGGAGGGTTGAGTGACTGCTAATGACCATGGGATTTCTTTTTGAAGTCATGAATATTTTCTAAAATCAGACGGTGATGACGGTTGCACAGCTCTGTGCTTGTACTAAAAACCATTGAATTGTACCTTTTAAATAGGTAAGCTTTATGGCCTATAAATTATATCTTATAAAGGCTGGGGTAGAGGTTAAGAGCTGTGGAGCTGTAACTACATGCAAGCTGTTTGGAAGTCAGGAGGAGCATCCAGGTTCGTTGGCTAAACATTAGGAAGAACTGGAAGAACAACTGTAAGAACAACCAAAATGATTCAGGCTGCTGTGAAAAAATAGATTGCAGCTTTTTTTTTTCTAGGCACCTTTTACTTGTCAAACCCTTTCACTTGTCAAATGTGTGCCTAAAACAGGTTTTAAAAATTCAGAAGTTGACCTGAGTGCCCATAAGAGATGCTAGGCTTTGGCTATATGGAAAGTTCTGTGGGAGTTGTTGTCATGTGCTGTAGAGTCGGGTCTGACTCATAGCAACCCTCCTAGGGTTTTCAATGGATGACAGTTTTCAGGATTGTTTCAGGAGTGGGCTGCCACATCCTTCTCCTGCTTTTGTGGGGCTGGGGATCAAACCCAGGGCCTCAGAGAGTTCAGAGCAGCACTCTACCAACCTAGCTAAACCCCAGCCCCTCCATGGGGGTAGAAACTTTGTTTTCTGTCGTTTTGTTTGTTGTTTTGAGACAAGGTAGCCCAGGCTGATCTTGAATTCCAGATTCTCTACCCTGAGCTTCTCAAGTGCTAGGATTACAGGTGTGGACCACCACACCCAGCTGTAGAGACTTTGTCTTATTGAACCCTCAACCTACAAGGCCTATAACAGTGCCTGGCACAAAGAAGGCACTCAGTAAATACGAGTAGATGAATGGGTGTCTTGTCCAAGAGCCTGAATACATACTCACATCTGTAAAGTTATAGACTTGCAGAGAATTTAGTTTAAAATCTCAGAACAGTATGCTTCAGGTTCTAGTGGAGTCTGCATTAGTAGAGTTCCTCATTAATTCTTTTTCCTAAACAAAGAGGAACAAAAAAAACAGGCCCAGCACCTGTTGGCATTGCCATAAGAGGTACTGTAGGATAAGGGAGGTGAGCACACAAGGGTTCAAAGACGCACTCTATCCCCTTTGCTGCCAGGGCAAGGGTAAGTCATTCAACCAACCTAGACTTCACTGTATCCGCTCAGGAGCCTGCCTGGGCTCAGATATCTCAATAGTCCCTCCCAACTTTGGAAGTAAATTCAATGTGAGCATGGTGAGTCTGGGACATTTGCACAAGTGGAAGTTTGTCTTCATTGTCCTTCTGGGAGCCTCCTGCACCTTCTGCCCCCAGGGCCCTCTGTCTGCTCCCCTCAGGGCACCTCACCAACACACGCCATAGAAGATTCTGACTTTTCCCTTTCTCACTTTACACCACACATCAATGCATCTCCAGCCTGGGTCCCCTTCCATCCTGGCCCAACTCTCTCCTAGAAACAATGAACTTTGCTGTACCGATAGGCACTTGAGAGGTAGTACGTGACTCTGAGGAACTCCATTTGCACTTTAACGGGATGTGTCCAGGACAGGAGGCTTTAATCTCTATCTCTATTGAAGCATTTATCATGGTGCATCATAATTACTGGACGAGGCACCTGTCTCAGTGGCTACATTGTGATTTCTCTGAGTGCACAGACTGGAGGCTTTTTCATCCGCCTGTGCCCAGTGCCCTGCCCCATTTCTTTAGGCACTCACTCAGTGTCTATAGAATAACCAGATGGATGGACGACCAGCTGGTGCATGGAGGACCTGAGAGATTGCAGGCATGCTGACAGTCATGGGAACAGCCGTGTGGGTCAGGGTGGACTTAGAGGATTTATAGGAGAGAAAGACGTAGCAATCCGCTCCCAAAGCAACCTCAAAATAATCAGCCACTGAGAACTCTATGAGGGTCGATGTGAGTCCTTATTTTGTTTGTGGTTGTTAGGTGCTGTCAAGTCGGGTGACTGCTCAAATCCCACCCCCTGCAGCTATCTGCTCTGCCTGTCTTTAGAACTGAGGCAGAATGCAGAGCTTACTGCCTAACAAGCAGGCATTCATGCTCCTAGGGAAGCTGTGTTCTCACCCTGCCAGAGAAAGGGATCAGGGCGCCACAGCCCCTCATTAATTCAGGTTTCCGGGAGTCCTTCTGAGCCAAGGCCACAAGGACAAGAGTGGCAGGGGGTCGCATTATATTCAAAGAAAGAATACCTCAGTGTTACAATACTTCCAGACACTAGGAACAAAGTGTCAGCAGGCAGGGAGGGGATGCTGGCAATTTTTATTAGGCTCATTAGGCTGGACTGAAAGCTGCATGCTTCCAAGAACCATTTGAAGTGCAAGAGAATATGACCACGTCAGTGTTTGGTTTATTAATTTATTCACTCCAGATATGCAGATTATCACAGAATCAAGGGCTGAGTGATAAAGCCAGGAAAAAGAATTCTTTTAATTAACAGAAATTGACAAGGAGGCAGTCATTGCTTGAAGACGCACCTCCCACTTGCAACCAGAGGTTTGGAATTATTTCTCATAAACCAAAGAAGTCAAGAAAAGCTTTTTCCTGCCTAAGTGTTTCTCAGCTCCTATGATTTATGCAAGGAAGCACAGATTTGCCAGGCAAATCCAGCACCCAGCACTATGCCTGCCTATCACATACATGGTAAGTCATCCGCCATAAATATTTGCTGAGTCAATTGCTTGATCTGTAAGTAGGTGAAATAATTTTTAAAATAAAAACTTGATTGTATCAACCTCCTACTTCATGCCATTCCACATCTTCCCATTATTCTCCAGGAAAAGAAAAAAAAAATCTTTCATATAACCTGCATTACCCTGCATAATCTGACCACCATCACCTCCCCAACCTCCTGCCGCTCAGTTACACCTCCCCCTCTAGCCAGTATCAAAATCCACATCTCTTGACCAAAGACCATAGCTCACATTATTGCGCCTCATTGGCTTTCTCCGTACTTTGAGAATTCATCCAAAATCCTCAAGGCCTAAACCAGTCTGGCAGGATTACTGCAAATACGGAGTGTCGTGAGTCACCATGGTCAAGTACCGCTGTAATAAGGCCATCTACGGCATGTATACTCCAGGCCTTGTGACCAATTTTTCATAGTCAAATGGAAATCGTGTATGTGTGGCTTGGTCTGGGTCATCATGAGTGCACAATGGACACAAGAATTGAAAAGGGGGCCTCAGGAACAGCAGAGTTAGCTGGACGCTAAAAACATCAGGGTGGAGACCATCCTGCAGAGCTGTCCCAGGCTGAAGGAATAGAGGGGGGACACCAGAACCAGAGACAGGCGCAGGAGTGTGCTGGCATCCTGAGGCCTTTTCAGCCCTTCGTTACTATGGTTACAGACAGGAGGAGAGCTGGCTGGGGAACGCACCAGGGGCCTCAGGCAGCCTCATTCACCCGCCTCTCCCCCTGCCCTGGTCCATATCTTTTGTCGCTTTGTGCGGGAAGTGACATATCCAACAATGCCGAGCTCCAGAGCATTCTCAAGTCCACAGTGGCGCTCAAAAGAAACCGTATTCACTCTCCTCTGCCCGGAACGCAGAAGCTCCTAAACTTCCCTGGGAATAGAAAAGCACCCCAGGAGGACGCCGGGTGGGTAATGTTGGGAAACACGGCAACTGCGAGGCATCAAGCGCATCCTGCTTCCAGGAACTCATTTTCTCCAAGAATGTACAGAAAAGGCAACAACAGCATCAAAAAAAAAAAAAATGTTTACTGGAAATATGACAGGGAGTGCCAACACTGGTGGCTTTCCACGGGAGGCACGTCTGTCAGCCCCAGGCACTCTGTCCCTGCCGTCTTGGCAAGGTTCTGACTTGTGTTTTAGTAACGCCACTCACGCGGTGGTCTGATGTCACGGCAGAGACACGCCAGACAAAAGACACAAACACCTGCTCCCCAGCATTTCCACCACTCCAACCAAAGGCCGTCCTGGTTTTTCTGGCCTTATCCAAGGAGGTTAGGTTTTCAGTCACTAAAGCTGTAAAAGAAAGGAGCCTGCAAAGAATCGGCTAGAATATCGGGACCAAGAGTTTTCACACTCAAACTCTGGTTTCACCATGAGAAAAAATAAAGCATATTGTGTGGTCATTCTTCTTGTTGTTCATCTTTAACAGACTTAAGAGCATGGTTCCCACACAAGATAGGCTCAATAGACACTTTCTGTACTTAATACAAAAATTTTGGACTGATGAGTGTACTGCACTCTATTATAAGACCAAATATGTATGTTTTGTATAGATCATTATCAAGCTCCCCCTCTTCATAGAACAGGGTTTAAAGCAATGGGTCAAAGAAAGGCGGAAATAGAGCTAAATGAGTCTTGGTTCTGTGTTTAAGTGGAAAACGCATGGCTAAATAGAATTAAACAGATTTTTGTGCCACAAGATGTTCGGAGACAGAGGTACAAAGTGAAGGTGAGAGCCCGGGCGTTAAGTCACACAGGCACAAGTTTAAGTCATGTCGCTACTAGGGAACTATGGGCAACTTACCTAAGCTCTATGGGCCTCAGCCTATTCATTCAGAAAGGAAGGACAGTAAGTTCACCCATTTTTTTGGATTATAAGGAGGACTATTTGAGATAATGACTCTGCAGAACTTAACACAGTGCCTAGCACTTAGTCCATATTCAATAAATAATAGGAAGAAAATGCTTAGGATAATTTCAAAGTATGTCCTCAGATTCTTTGACACTCTTCCCTTCCAAAGTGAGCTTAATCACCCCCATCACTACCCACATGTGGTCTGGACTTAGTGACTTGCATCTAACGACAAGATCATGGTGAGAGTTACAATATATGGTATTGGAGGGTAAGTCATAAAATGCCTTGCTGGTTCTACCCTATTCTCTCTGGAATCACCGCCCTAGGGAAGCCAGCCATGCTGTGAGGACACACCGCAGCCACAGAGAGGCTCACAATGGGAGGAAGTGAGGCCTCTCCCCAACCACCTGCCAGAGTTTGCAAGTCTCATAAAGGAGCCATCATGGAAGCAGATCCTTCAGCTCCAGGCATACCATCAGATGACAGCAGCCCCAGCCAGCCTTGACCACAACCCATGAGAGATTCCCAGCCTAACCGCCCAGCCATACTGTTCCCCGGTTCCTGAGCCACAGAACTTATGAGATAATAAATGTTTTTCATTGGTTTAAGCCAGTAAATGTTGGGATTATTTTTACACAGATGTACAGTAATGTGTTAAGATACATGAAGACTCTCCAGGAAAGACAAAGAATCCATAATTCTGCAAACTTAACACTAACCTTTATTTATCAGAGCATTTGTGGAGATGAGTTTGTATCTCATAGAACACACTTTGAAGCTGGGCAGGGTGGCACATGCCTATAATCCTAGCACTCAGGAGGCTGAGGCATGAGATTCACGGAGTTCCAAGCCAGCTTCAGCTACATAGCAAGTCCCAAGCCTGCCTCAGTTACAGAATGAGACTGTGTCAAAAAAAAAAAAAGAAAGAAAGAAAGAGAAAAAAGCAAAAGAAAAAAAAGAAAAAGACTCACTTTGGGAAATGCTGGCATTGAATTTAATGATATATTCACACTTATCTCAGTTGATCATCTCAATGACTATGAAGTATAGCTGTGATCTGTATTTTACCCAGAAGAAAACGAAGGCTCAGAAAGTTTTAAGTGACTTGTCCAAGTGTATACAGTAGAAAGGCCTGAATATTTATGTCCCCTCAAAATCCATAAGCCTGCAGCCATAGCACTGTGGCATCAGATCCCATCAGATCTCGGAAGCTAAGCAGTGTAGTACCTGGTTAGTACTTGGATGAGAGACCGCCTGGGAATACCAGATGCTGTAGGCTTGGGAGAAGGACCTGGCAACCCACTCCCAAAAATCAATCCACCATTGAAAACTCTATGAATATCAGAGAAGCAGGAACAATACTGTTTCACCTGTTGTACATAGGGTCACTATGAGTCAGACACCAACTGGATGGCACCTAACAACAACAAAATCCATATGTTAAAATCCTAATCTATGGGGTGATAATATTAGGAAGTGGGCCTTTAGAGGTGACAAGGTCATGAGGTGTTCATGACGGTATTAGAGTCCTTATTTTAAAAAGCCCAGGCAAGTCCCTTCACTTCTTCCTCCACACGTGGACATAGCCATAAGTCACCATCTATGAACTAGAAAATGGGCCAGCAGTGGACACCAAATCTGCTTCTACTGATGCCTTGATCTTGAGTTTCCCAGCTTGCAGAACAGTGAGAAATAAATTTCTGTTGTTTATAAGCCATCCAGTTCATGGCATTTTCATATAGCAGCCCAAATGGACCAGGACACATGGCCAATAAAATTAGTAGAACAGTAACTCAGATTAAAGTAGGTGATGCCAACTCATGTTCCTTCATTGGTCTTTTCTCTGGTGTAACTAGCACAGTGTTGTTGTTGTTGTTAGGTGCCATCAAGTTGGTATCCGACTCATCATAGCAACCCTACATACAACAGGCGAAACACTATTGTCAGTGCTTCTCTGCTGTTCATAGGGTTTTCAATGGCAGACTGATTTTTGGGAGTGGGTTGCCGGGTCTCTCTCCCAAAGCACAGCCTAGGTTTTTAAAATGTGGACTGGCGAATACTGGGAGCCTAGGAGAGTTCCCAGAGGAGCTGGCTGTGCTGTAGGCCACCCTCCTAGATGATCTGGATGGTGACCCGGATGCTTCTTGAGAGGCTGCACTGGAGCCTTTCCAAGTCACCAAAGAGGGACAGCTACAACCTTCATGCCAGCAGAAGGGAGGCATCACTGCTGGGGCCCTTAGCATGTGTCAGGACTCCTCCAAGAGTTCTGCATGCATCATTTCATCTAGTCTTCTTAACAAACCAAGGACATCCTGGCTATAATTTTCTCCATCTTACAGATGACAAGAGCAAGTCACAGAGGAACGAAGTAACTTGCCCAAATCAGTCACGACTAAATGATCTAAGTCCATCAGAGAAGGAAGGGGCATTAATGATCAGCAATTCAACTCCCTCCTTTTCCATAGGAGTGGCAGAGCCAGCCCTGGTACCCAGGTCCTCCCACCCCAAGCTCCAACACTGTGCAGACATCTTACCCCAAATCTAGGAGAAATGACTCTTCCATGCATTTAACCTGCCATCAGGCTAATGTAAAAATGTACATCCTCAGCCAGAGCTACCTTAACTACTTCCCTTATAGCCTCAAATTCTACCACAAGAAATGAATGCCTTTGGCCTAAAGCAATGTGTCAACCAATGGAATCTCAGACCTGCCCCAGGTTAAGCTATGGTTAAGATGAGCAAAAATAGGCTGTCTCTTGTTTGCAGGGAGAAAAAACGGTGTGTGTGTGTGTGTGTGTGTGTGTGTGTGTGTGTGTGTGTGTGTGTGAATGATAGTATCCTCTTACTTCTTAGCTTTTCTCTTATCATTTTTCTTAAAAATGGGTGCCTGACTTTTTGTTTCACATGAGAAAGTGAGTGAATATTCAGTTGTCAAATATCACATCTGACATCCTGCATCTCTGTTCAGCCTTTCAAGCTCATATTAAAGTTGGTAAGTTATATTATTTATCTTTATCGTGCTAAAATATTTGGTGTGCTGTAATTCTGGGGACCTCCAGACCTGCCTGCACATAAGAACCTCCTTTTAGCGCCAGGTGGGGTGGTGCACGCCTGTAATCCCAGAGGCTCGGAAGTCGGAGACAGGAGGATCACAAGTTTGAGACCAGAGGCAGTCTGCATAACTTAGCGAGACCCTGTCTCAAAAAGTAAAAAATGGGCTGGGGGCACAGCTCAATGGTCCAGCACTTGCAAAGCATGCAGGCGGGAGGCCCTGGATTCAACCCCCAGTACTGGGAAAAAATAAATAAATAAATAAAACATATATATATATATATATATATATATATATATATATATATATGGTATCTTTGGCCAGGTACAGTGGTACATGCCCATAATCCCAGCAGCTCAGGAGGCAGAGGCAGGAGGATCGAAAGTTCAAGACCAGAGGCAGTCTGCGTAACTTAGCGAGACCGTCTCAAAAAGTAAAAGAATGGGCTGGGAGTGCAGCTCAGTGGTGCAGCACTTGCAGAGCATGCAAGCGCAAGGCCCTGGATTCAACCTCCTGTATCGCAAAAAAAAAAAAAAAAAAGAACCTTCTTTTACTGTAGTAAAATTGTTGCTAGTTTGTATGCCAGAATTTCAAACATTGGCACTTTAGATTATGTCTGCAAAGGTCACCGTGAATTCAAAGTTCCCTGTTATTCAAGCACATCTCACTGTCTCTTCACATCTCTATTTTTTTTTTAACTGAAAATTCCTACATTGAGTAGTTGAGTAGGGCAAAAAAAGAAAAAAAGAAAAAAACAGGATCCTTTGCAGAAGGAATAGTACTTTAGACCAGAACTCTGTAAGAATGGGGTAGGGACAAAAAGCGGGGGGAGGAAAGCAGAAAGGAAGGAATTAAGGGAAACTGTCTGAGATCCTCTGGTTATGCATGGTGGCGAGTCCAATGTTTCCCTCTTCAATCACATTTTCCCACCATTCCACTCTGCTACAAAGTTCTCTCCATGGAAAGAGAAAATAATAGGACCAAAACTGTAGGTGGTAAAAAAACATGAGGCTTCTAAAATCCCATGTACCCCACGACCCCACCTCCACAACATCTAATGCCCACCTTCCCTCCCCAAACACCTCTGTGACCCTGTGAATGACAGAAGAAGAAAATATAATTCCCCTGGTGACCACTCCCTCTTTGGCCAATGGCTGTGGCCCTCATGCCCTTTTTCCAACCTTACCTAGAGGATTAGAAAGTCAGATTTCATTTTCAATCCATGGCACTCAGTTCCAAACACTTAGGAGGGGGGGAAAAAATTCTCAAGCATTGTTGGCAAACCACAAATGTTAAGCGTAAATACAAGATCTTTATTTCCTCATCCCACGTGATGGCATTGAGCCTCACAGATAACACCATTAAGTTTCCGCTGAGAGGGCCCATAGGACCAGAGGCCAGGTGTGGATGGGCCCTTTGACTGCTATGATTCTTCCAGAGAGAAATCACCCAAGGTGTAACCTGTGGTGACTTCCCTCCTAATGCCACATTTAAGTGGATTTCATAACCAACAGGCAGAGCCGAGCCTCAAAACAGGAAGTGTCCTCTTTATCAAACTCTGGGTACAGAAAAAGGGTCACATTTTTTTTTGAGGTACTTACTAGGGGTTGAACCCAGGGCTTCACGCTTGCATGCTTTGCAAGTGCTGGACCACTGAACTGCACCCTCAATTCATTTTTTTAGTTTCGGAGACAGGGTCTCGCTAACTTATGCAGACTGCCTCTGGTCTGGAACTTGTGATCCTCCTGCCTCCGACTCCAGAGCAGCTTGGATTACAGGCGTGCACCACCACCACACCCAAGGCTCACACTTTTAACCAGCTTCCTGCTTCTGCCAAGGGAGCTGTCCAAACTGAAATCCCCTAATTGGCTAAGGGTAAAATGGCTTCTTTCTGTTTCATCCCATCCTCTCTCTCTCTCTCTCTCTCTCTCTCTCTCTCTCTCTCTCTCTCTCTGTAATTCCCTATAGACTAAAGATAAAAAGGAATCCACAAACTCAGTGCACCTATATTAAGTGTGTTTTGCACCATATCTCAGCTATGGTGGAAGTTTCCCGTAGGGGGCAAGATTGTATTGCATATTTTAAATGTACTTGATTTAAGATGAAGTCAAGGCATATGTGTTTTGGAAGTGGGATGGAATAGCAAAAGTCACCCTTCCCAGTCTTAATTCTGCCCAGTGATTCCTGGGATTGGCAGAGTGATAATGAAGTTTCTTTAGACCCTGCTAGAAAAGAACCCAACACCAAATCTTGACCCAGGAAATCTTTGGAATGTTATTCCTCTGTGCTTTATAGGATAATTGTGGTGATTTAGGTACATTATTAATCCCATTTGGAATGCTGATCTCCTGAAAGTTGGATATTAAATCAAAAATAGATGACTTTCTTTCCAGAAAAATCTAAGCTATGCAATTGTGTTTAGAAACACATTAATAAAGACAGCACTTAGGGGAACTAAAAAGTTGAATGTGTTCTGTCTCATTCACAACAGACTAAAATCTCCTTTTAGCCAGGATAGCAGACATGAGATCCAAGAATCTTCCTCTTGACTCATACGATAGTGCACATCAGCCTGTGTGAATAAAACCTGAAAACTGAAAACTGCCAGCAACTCAAGACTCACTGCTCAGAGAGAAACCATTTCCTCTAAATCTCTCAGAGAACTTTTTGAATATGCCTTTGACTTAGAAGGAGTGAGAGACTGGAATGGACAAAGACCCTGGACAGTACAAAAGCATGAGGCAAACTGCTCTGAACAGAGCATCAAAAGGCCTGGGTTGGCCCCAGCTCTGCCTGTTTGCAGCTTTGGTCCTCAAACAAGCCATGTAGCCTTCCTAAATCTTAGCTCACCCATCAGTCAATCTAAGACTCTAATATCCACCAAAATAAGGGTGCCTAAAGAACAAATGAGATCATTTGTAAAAAGCGTTCTGTAAATTGAAAGGTGTTATGCACTGGGTAAGGGCCTCTCTCAATTCTGCCTTAAAAGTGTGCCGTAAAAATACAGCTTTTTAAACAACCCACCTCTAGTTCTGCGGTTTTTCTACTTTCTTTAGTGGATTAAAGTACCTAAAAAGAGCCACATTCTCATGGCTAATATGATCCATTATTAGTTGAAGAGCAACTGTATCTTGGTCAAGCCAGCAGAGCCCGCCCACTAATCCCTACCTCACTCCCATTCGGCCTTTTCTTTCCTGGTGGAAAGTGAGAAAAGAAGGAAAACAGTATGCTGGCGGCTTGAGAACTGGGAAGGAAGTGGAAAAAATCAGTGTCTGGTCTGATACCACATTATTTGAGGACATTCCTTCTGTCTCCTTGTTTGTACTCCGCCATTTGTAGCTTAGGAGAGTCCTGGAATCTCCATGATGCATAGAGCCTAAAGGTCCTCTCCCAGGCATCTCTCCTCCACCCACTCATTCCACATTCAGGGTTGCTGAGCATCTACTATGTGCCTGGCACTTTCTGGGGTGTTGGAAGTACAACAACAAACAAGGCAGAGAAAGTCCCTTCTTGTGGAGTGCAACTTCTAGCAAAGTATTCTAGCATCAAATGTGACACGTAAGATGGTTCCAGACCAGGCAAGTGCCAGGAAGACAATGGAATATGTGATGTAACAGAAAGTGACAGAGCTGGGGAACAAAAGGTCATCAGATGGGACAGGGAACCCCTTGCTAATGGCATTAACATTTGCTCTGAGATTCAAATGATGGAAAGGAGTCAGACATGCAAACTTCATTATAAGCAGCAAAAACTGCAAGTGCGAAGGCCCTGGGAAAGAAACAAGTGTGATTTACTTGAGGAACAAAAGGAAGCCAAGTAGCCCAAAGATCTATTAAGCAGTTGGAGGTGATGAAGAGAGAAAAACAGACATGTACACAAAGCCCATGTTAACTGCCCTCCCACTACATGGGATGAAAGTGAAACCCAGAGAGGCTAAATGAGCAGCCCAAAGGCACACCGCTAATTATTGCGGTGCTTATAGTTCTATAAGCTAATTCTTTTGCCCTCAAACCCAGAGTTTTGTACATTATATTGATCTGCTTGCCTCAAGCCTTAAGAATACTGTATGATGATCTCAGTGGTTTTTAATAGCTCTTAATACACATAAGCAGTGAGCAAATCCCAAATTTAAGCAGAAAACCATTGCCCAATGAGCCCGGTGATTTAAAATGCACATCAATGCCACTATGACAGCTAAGACCTAGCACCAACCCTTTGTGTGGGTCCTACCCAAACAGTGCCCCTCTTTGTTGAAAGCTCAGCTTTTGACTATGGGGGAATGCAGCTCACCAGAGGCTAATCGTTTTCTATTTAGGTCTTATTTTTTGCACCTACACCTCTTGATGGTGCTGTGCTTAATTCACCTAGGCGCAATCAAAGCCAAGCTGCTCCTAAACCACCTTCAGTCGCTGCTATTAGACTGTCAGGTAATGGAGCTGTGAGCAAAACATCATAATTACAACTTCCTTCCACAACCCATAAGCACTTCCACCTAGAGTTCAAGTCTGTGAACAGTCAAATCCTGCCTTCCCACGATGTGAACCAGCCCTTTGCTTTTCCATTAGCGCGCTAAGCTGCGCTGCTGCTTCTCCCAGTTAGACACACTTGGTGCATAAGCCACACATCCAAAGTCTGCCCACGAGATGGAGAAGTGAAGATGCCATGGGCTATGTGATTAGTGGAAAAAGGGATGAGGGACAGCAAGATCACTGCCTCCTTCTTTCCTCTCCTCCTTCCCTTTCCCTATCTCCTTTTCCTCTTCCTCTTCCAATCCCTCCTCCTCTTCATTCTCTGTTCTCCTTTTCTTCCTCCCAGTAAGGATCTCCAGTCCCCAAGTTCTGGAAGCCTCACCACGCAAGAGTCAGAGGTCCCAATAACTTAAGGGCCACAGATTAGAAGAGGGTCTAAGAGCCCAGATTCTAGTCCAGCCTCACCACCTACTAGCCGTGTAACTTTGGGCAAGTTACTTAACCTCTCTGATCTTCCATTCCCTCATCTGCAAAATGAGGATGATATTTGTGAAAACTAAGTAAATTAATACATGTAAAGCACTGGACCCGTGTCAGGCACACAATTCTATACTGATGTAAGATATGCGACCTTTACTTCCCACCCTCCTCCTGCCTCCAACGCCTAGCTAGGGAAGACTGTTGCCATCTCCACCTTCAGGAACAACATAGGAGAAGTCACATCACCTCACTGGAAGGCAGCTTCACAGTGTCACGATGGCAATCAAGTGTCACTTCAGACAGTAACCCACCATCAGGTCAATGTTGTGAAGATAACTGCGGACTAATGTACATAAAGCACCTGGCTCACCCTGCTTGCTCACTAAAGGTTATTTTTATTGAAGTCTCTTTGTTTTTAGCACCAGCAGTCGTTACTGTAGATGCTACCTGCACGTTTGCTTCACCGTATTGGGGTGTTGCTGTTGTTCTTAGGTCCCGTCAAGTTGGTATCCAACTCATAGTGACCCTGCATACAACAGGTGAAACACTATTGTCAGTGATTCTCTGCTGTTCATAGGGTTTTCAATGCGGATTGATTTTTGGGAGTGGGTTGCTGGGTCCTTCTCCCAAGCCTACAGCACCTGGTGTTCCCAGGTGCTCTCCCATCCAAGGACTAACCACGCCCGACCCTGCTTAGCTTCTGAGATCTGATGGGATCTGATGCCACAGGGCTACGGCTGCGGGCATACTGGCGTGTAGACTGCAGGAAATTCATCCACATTTCTCACTGGGACATGAAGACTCAGAACAATGATCCTACTTCTGTGATTTAAAAACCAAGGCCAGCTTCACAAGGTCAGCCCCACTGGTGTGCTCTGCCAGAGTTACTGGACGCTCTCTGCCTCCCTCCTTAAACAACCGCCCCCTTGACACACCCTGAGGCATCTTACGACCTGGACCCTCATGGAGGCCTTCACTGCACTGGGGATGGACCCCGGAGCTATCCCAATCATCCCCTTTATTCTCACAAAGCCTGTTGATTTTCTGTCTCCCTTGACTCCCTACTCCATCCACATCTCCATCCTCAGGGCCGCCACCCTAGCCCAGATACCTTTGTACCTGGTCCCTCACATCCACAGGAGCCACGTAGCATTTGTTTTGAAACTTAGTTCAGATCATGTCATTATTCAGCTTGAAATGCTTCAGAGTTTAAAGTAAAGAGTGCATTCTTCCTCCCACCCCTAACCCTACCCTACCTCTAACACCAGGGCTTGGGAGTCTGATCCTGTGGATCTTCCAGTCAAATCTCTAAACACAGGCTCCCTTCCTCTCTGCTCCAGCCATGTGAATCTCTTTTCCGTTCCTCAAATGCACCTGCTCTCTCTGCCTGGGGACCTTTGCACTTGCTATTCCCTCTTCTGCAAACAGTTCTCCTTCTCACTAGCCAGTTACCTCCTACTTGAGGTCTCAGTATGGATGTAATCGGCTTAGGGAAGCCTCTCCTAACCACCTCCCTCCCTTGATCTTTGTCAGTCTCTTCTGTCAGACACTTTAAAACTCTGATGCTCATGGAACATATGTAAACTTTTAATTATGTATTCCTCCATGTAACAATGCCTGCAGCCGTAGCCCTGTGGCATCCGATCCCATCAGATCTCGGAAGCTAAGCAGGGTCAGGCCTGGTTAGTGCCTGGATGGGAGACCGCCTGGGAACACCAGAAGCTGTAGGCTTGGGAGAAGGACCTGGCAACCCCCTTCCAAAAATCAATCTGCCATTGAAAACCCTATGAACAGCAGAGAAGCACTTGACAATAGTGTTTCCCCTGTTGTACAGAGGGTCGCTATGAGTCGGATACCGACTCGACGGCACCTAACAACAACAATAACAACCATGTAACAATTGATTTATCTCTGCCTCCCTCAGTGTAAACTCCAGGAAGGCAGATCGTTTGTTTGTCCTGTTCCAACGGTATTGCCACTGTTTAGGACTGTGCTTGGTATGTGGCAGGTATTCTACAAACATGTTCTGCAGGGGGTTAAAAAAAAAAAAGGCTGCTGGGCACCATGGCCCACGCCTTTCATCCCAGCAAGTTGGGAGGCTGAGACAGGAAGATCGCAAGTTGGAAGCCAGAGGCAACCTGTGTAACTTAGTGAGACCCCATTTCAAAATAAACATAAAAAGGGGGTGGGAGATACAACACAATGGAGCACTTGCCTAATATACACAAGGCCCTGGGTTCAACCTCCCAAGTATTAACAACAACAACAACAACAACAAAAAGGCAAAGCACATTTCCACATTTCTGGAGATTTAGAGACAAAGTAGAAGGTCTGAGTTGTGTTTAGGGTGTTTACAAAACTGTTTGGTGTTTTAAAGGGCAACACCTCTTCACTTACTCTTCAACAGCGAGTCAATTCATAAGACATTTACTCAACAAATGAGTGGGTTTCCTGGTTCCAGTCTGGAGAAAACAAAGGCACTCATGAAGAACATTAAACACATACGCCCCCCAAATAAGCAAATTCCAACCCCAGTGCTTGCAGAGGCACTACTTTGCCCAACTCAGCCTTCAACTGAGCTAAGAGCAATGCTATAGCTCACTTTTGTCACAACTGGGCCCCAGGTTTCAACTTGTTCTGCTCCCACACTGATGGCTGGGAGGAATCTTAGCATCTGTATGCTACTCTCAGATGCCCTGGCCAACGGGATGCCACCAATCTGTCTTAATTGCTCGTCCTGTGGGGAGAAAACGTGGTCCAACATTCGTAAAAGGATGTAAGCCACACCGTCGCGCTGTGTGCCTCTCCCCAGCCCCGCCCTTCTCAAAAACCACTCCCCTACCACCCTGCTACCGCTACTCTGGCCAGAGCCAAACTAGCTGCCTGGTTTAGTAATAAGATTGACTGAAGACTTGGGAGGCCCTGTGGGCTCCATTATCCTGCGTGCCCTACCAGAAGGGCCACCGCAGGGACGGTGGCTGCAGATCTGAGCCTCACTTGCTGCCAAGAAACCGTTCCCCCTGAGGACACCAGGGCAGGCGGTGCAGCTCCAGGTCCGTGGGGAGTCACCCCACCCATCCGCCAGAGAGACAAAGATCACCAGAAACAAAGGAGACACACACACACACACACACACACACACACACACACTTGCACACCCAAAGTCAAAGGCAAATACGGACACTTGGTGCAATATCAAACCGAACCGCCGGGTTGGTGTATCTTTAAATAGATTTGGAACAAGCCAGGAATGGACAACGATGATGTGCATTGACAGCCGCTATCGGGGTCCCGAACCCACGCTGCCTCCGCCCTCCTCCCACCCGCGCCGCAGTTCCCAGGCGCCTTTCCCAGCCTCAGGACACACGCGGCCGGGAGCGAGAGCGCTTCCCCTCCTGGAAGCGCGCTCACGCGGGAGATGGAGGCAGGGCGCGGGCGGCCCGAAGGAGGAAATACCCACCTTTCGGATCCCAGTTCACCTGTTTTCTTGGCGTCTCAATTGGAAATTTCATTGCTCCGTTGCCCAGAAAGGGAGGAAAGGCAAAGAATCAAAATAATAATAAAGTCCTCAGGCTTTGCACGCCTCCGTACAGCAGTCCAAGCAAACAATTTCCAAGGTTTGGGGGAGCCTCGGACGGGCTCTGGAGGAAGCTCGGAGAAAGACAGGTGGGGAAAATACTGGCTTAGGAAAGACCTGGAGCGGCTTGGGTATGAGCACCGCTTGGGGGGTGGTGGGCTGCAGCCCGGTGGGTCAAAGAAAAAGTAAGATCGGCGAGGGGGGCGGTTAAGGATGGAGAGCAAGGCTCGGGGAGATGAAAGGGCCACGCTGCTCCGCCACGGCGGGGTCGCCAGGCCGAGGCTGGGGACAAGCCCACTGCGGTGTCCCTCCGGCCCCCGAAGGCGTAGACGCCCAGCCTCCGGCACACACCGCCTGGCACACACGCTCCCGGACGCGCGCTCGGCGGGGCACGCCAGCCTCGCTCGGCCGCGCAGAGCGCACACGCCCCACCCAAGCCCCGGCTCCCCAGCCCCCGGGCGACGCCCCCTACTCCTCACCCCACCCCCCACAAAAGCCATTGGCCGGAAGAGTGGCGCGGCGCGGGTGGGGAGCGCGCGGCGAGCGCGACCCTCCTCCCCGTGGCGCGCCGCAGGTGCCGCGCTGCGGCGGGAGGGCGCGGGGCGCGCGGCGGACCTAGGCGCCGGGCCGGGCGAGGGGTCCTGCGCTCCGGGCGCCGGGCCCCAGGCAGGGGGCGGTGGCGGGAGGCGGCGGGAGCGGCGGTCTAGACGCCGGGCGGGGCAAGGGAGCGGCCGGCGGGCGCGCTACTTACTGGCACGGCCGGCCGGCGGGCGGGCGTGGAGGCGGCCGCGGCGCGCTCGCTGGAGTTGCAGCCGGAGACACGCTTGGCTGCCTGGAAAGCTCTGCGGGAGGCGGAGGAAGGACCGCTGTGGCCCCGGGGGTGACCTCTGCTCACCGCTCCCACCCTGGGCGCTTTCTCCTCTCGGTGTGTCACTTCATTTTTTCACGCCAGCCCCTCCCGCTCCTTCTTCTCCCGCCCGAGCCCCGAACCCATGTCTCCACCGCACTCCGAGAAGGCCCGCGCCAGCCATGAGCCTTTTGTTCTGCGACCGATCCGCGTTCGGCTGCGAGTCCCCCACCGGGGTAGCTCGCTCCCCAGGTGCCGCTTGTTCTCTTCCCCAGCTGCCTGCAGCCCGATTGGGGCTCCCGCTCTGAGGCTGGGGAGGGCGGCTAGAGAAAGGAGCGGCGGCCCTAGAGGAAAGCGGGATTGCCAAGGCCCGCAAGTTCGGGAAGCGGGGGTCCCGGGAACCCAGCACTGGCAGGTGCTAAGAGACCCCTGCGACGTTCCCAGAAAGAGGCTAAACCTGGAGCATTGTGCCGCCCCCACGTTCCCTGTTCCTTCGGGAAACCCCACAGAGATTTGTGGTGGGACCTAAGTCTCCAGAAAAAACAGGTAGTGCTGAGGTGCTCTTGAATGAGCCACTGAAAGTATCAATATGAATGATGCTTACAAATCCCCTAGGATGCCTAGCAACGAAGCCTTGCACATAATAGATGCTCAAGAAATACTTGCTAAATGAAGGCATGAATTGCACGTAGCAGTGTTGGCTAGGAAGTCCTCTAAATCCATTCTCTGGCTTATAGATAAGATTACTAAAATTCATTGTTCATCCGTCATATACCTATGCATGTACCCAACCCCATGTATGGGCCACCACTGTGCTAGGATGGCCATATAGCACGGACTCGACAGCACCTAACAACAACAACAAGACAGATGGGGACCATTCCTTTATGTAACTTACAACCTAGTGTCAGAAGTTCAGGTTAGATAGATTGCTGTTGCTTTTACTTATAAAAGAGAAAGTGACACACGCCCCCTCATTCCTAAGCCTGCCAGCTGTGGTCCTAAAACCCTACACTAATTGTTGTCGTTATGAGGTGCTGTGTCCTAAAACTCCACACTAGCAGTTGCTCTCTAATTGCCTGCCACTCTAGTGCACTCTGCGGCTTCTAGAGAGCCATGGATCAGCAGTGTCTTTTTCATCGTCCATCCCCCACTATCTCATCCAGGTCTCTCAGTCCAAGGGTAAGAGCCATGCAGGTCCACTGTGGACTGTGCAAAAGGCTGGTAAGTGCTTTGTCACTGACCCTGTTGGCAGCCCAGGCAGGAGTCCTGAGGGCTCTGCCCATCGAGTTCAGGCAAAATTGGTACCAATCTGATGGGGCTACTCTGACTTCTTGGCCCTTTGAGCAGGTTCCCCTACAGATAAGAGCTACATTCTCTAGATTGTGTTGCCACAATTTACCTCCTAATAGAAGCCCAAGAGGATGGATAAGACACAGAAAGGACACAAATGGGGTTTCTGCTTCTCCCAGTAGTGCCCCACCATAGATATCAGTGTGTATGGAAATTCTGATCCCAAGCCCCAAGAGAATTGCTTCTAAGAAGCGCTTTCAAGCCTTACTCTGCCCTCTCCTCCCTAACTGCTCATAGGGATCTGGGCTCTGGCCCAGTCATTGCAATGCAATATTTTCACCTCCTTCAGAATCGGAGAAGTGTCAGCAGAGAAAGATGTCTTCTCTCCTGAATCCTCCAAGGATGGGGAGCTAAGACAGTTTATCCAGTGTCCCTTCACCTCTTATTTCCTCTCCATTCATTCTTCTGCATCTCCTTGAGCAGCTCCCACTGGCTTCATTGTACAGATGAGAAGACCAGGATTGAAGAGGATGAAGAAACATTCCCAAGGTCACAGCATGGATAGTCAAACCCAAGTTTGCCTGACCCAAAGGCCTGTACTTTCTATGCCAAAACCTTGTAAGCTCCTCTGGTCCCCGGACTGTGAACCTGACCACAAAGCTGCCAGATGGGCTCTGGAGGGTAATGAAGATCTAAATATTATATTATCTAAGGCTGTAGGCCTTCTTCCTTTGCAAAATGAGTTGGGCTGTGCTTACATTCTGGGGTCAACATTAGGAATTTAGTTCAGTGCCCAAGGTAATTTTGGTGTCACACAATGTAGCCTTCAGATGCATCATCATTCAGTCAATCAACAAACATTGATTGAGCATCCCTTTTGTGCAAGATAGGTTGCAGGCCCTCCTTAGGAGTTATTTTGACCCCTGGATAGTGAAAGACATTTCCTAGAATGGCAGGGCAGTTCCTGGGGGCCCGGGAGGTTTGGGATGGACACTTTTGGGGTGGGGAGCAGGATGAGAGTCTAGATCTGCTGATCTGGATTAAAGACTTGCACTCTTCACTGACCCTTAGGGCCACGTCTCTGTAATCAGTGGATATTCATCCCTTACCTTCCACTGGCCACCAAACTCTAGGGCTTTCTCTCACGTCCACGCTCACTCTTCCTTCTCAGGATGTGTTCAAAGACAAGTTTTTAGAGAGAGAAAAAAAATTCCACCCAAAATAAACGAGCGCATCTCAACCCCCTCTCCCCACAACGTGCGTGAAATCAAAGGCAACTCTTCCTTGACTCGTTATTTGGAACCAACTTCGAGGAGGCGGGAAGGGGGTGTGGGAGACCCCCCTCCCAAGAAAAGCCAAACAACTTAGCACGTTAACCCTTTGTGCTCCTACAACCCCCTTCCATCACCTTCAGTTCTACCCTTTGGTTATCTGCAGACTGATTCCACTTACCCGGAGGAGGAGGAAGGAAGCGGCCTGCGTAGAGAGCAAACATCCACAAAAAACGCCGCGCCAAGCGCTTCCCTGTCCCTCCGCGCCGCCGCAACTTCCATGGCTATTGCTGCTGGCGGGTTACGTCTCGTGGAAAGAGACCGCCTCGCGTTCCTGCGGCAGGAAAACAAAGCATCGTGGCGCAAAGTCGCCCTGCACTCAGCGTCCCTCGCCAGGAGCCCGGAGCTGGCAGCGGCCGAGTCCTGGACGCATTTGGCAGTGCAGCGTCGCTGCCAGTGGCCGGGTTCCCTGCAGCTCAGGAGCCGCGGGGCAGAGCGCAGCAGTAGTTGCCGCACCAATTTAATGCGCGCCCTGTGGCCCAGCGTGGGAGGGCTGGGGAAGCCCAAAAACCTCAGTCATCGCTGGACACGAAGTTTGCCTGGAGTTGGCCACCACTTTTACTACCCCCTCCCCACGCCGCAGCTCGGGTTGGCAGTGAGACCGGAGGGCGTGCTGGCTGCTGCGTGAGGACCCTGGGGTGGCTGGCAGTGAACAGCCCAGCTGGAGAACAGTTGAATTCTATTCGGAGGGGAAGCAGGAGAATCCCCTGGGACTACGAATCTCAGGGAACAAGGAGGCAGCTGCGGGAATCGGGCTTAGCGATGGTTCCGCCAGCAGAAGGGGGCGGGGGTTGCTGATCAGAATCTACTTTGAATTTAGGAACATCAGAATGAATTCATTAATCCGTCCTGAATTGTTTCCCTTGGGTTTCATCATTCCTCCCTCAAGTCCAGAAGAAATCTCAGTCTTTCCTCTCTTCCTCGTCCTGGAGACACCACCAAGTCCTCTTTTCAGAAGAACTACAGTCAAGGTTTCCATGTCAGTTTAGGAAGACAGCCCCCTTACACCCTGGGCATACCCAATGGCTGGGAAAACCGACGGAGTTATCCATTAACCTTGACTTAAACTTCTCCTACCAGAAATGTTTTCGTTCCCCAGTGAAGTTTCCACATTGTTCCCAGCATTTAATCACTCCCACATTTGTCTTCATGTCCCAACCAGCATCTGCAGAAACCTACCCTTAAATACATGTTGCCCTAATCTTGTGTTCTGCTTTGCCTTGAAAAAGCCAGACACACAGCAGCAAAGGGCAGAGGGTGTCAGATATCATATCCCTGGAAACGTGAACCTGGCTGCTCAATAACAAACTCTGTGCACAAATCCTCCAGATTTATTTTGATGACTCAAACCTCTGATTGTGGATTAATGAGGACAACATACTAGGGACTCCAAAGAAGTTGTAATTAAAGCTTCAGGCTGATGAACGTGTTTCCTAACCAGGAACTGCATCCTCTTCTCTTGTAAGTTTTCTCTATTTTAAATCTTAGCCCCTGAGAAAATATTATTTAAGCTCCTACAAGTCATGGTGCCAAACATTTTACCAAAAATGTACAAAGTGATAATCCTCCTTCTTATAAAACAAGTTATAAAGTGATTCCCTGTCTCTGAGTTACCACCAAAACATAGACCCAACTAAATTTTTAAGAAGTGGAGCTACTGGAACTTCCTATTTTTCCATCAACTTTTTATTTTGAAAATATTCAAACACAAAGAAAAAAATGCTATTTTTTGTAAAAACCAGTGCTGTGGTTTAAATATTCGTGTCCATCCAAAATCTATGTTAAAACTTAATCCCTAATGTCATATATTTAAGAGCTGAGGGCTTTGGAACTTCAGAGTTCCACCCTCATGAATAGGATTAGTTCCTTTATGAAAGGGCTCACCTGACTAGAATAGTCCCATTTTCCCCTCCAGCCACATCAGAAAGCTGCAAGAAGACGCCATCTTGGAAGCAGGGAGCAAGCTCAGCTCTTACCAGATACCAAATTAGCTGATCTTGCATTTCTCAGCCTCAGAACTTGAGAAGAAAATGTCTATTTATAAAGTACCCAATCTAAAGTATCTTGCATAAATGGACTAAGACAACCAGGATCCAGTCAAAGACTGCATTTGATTGCTTATGCTGTCTATTTTAGTGTACAGTCACCCTTTGACATCCACCAGGGATTTGTTACAGAACCATCCATGGACACTAAAAGCCAAAGAACTTCAAATCTCTTATATAAAGTGGCAGAATATTCATGTTTAAGCTTTGCTTAACCTTCCTTGTGGAGAAGGACCTGGCAATCCACTCCCAAGGCAATCCCGAAAGTCAGCCATTGAAAACCCTATGAGGATCTCTATGAGTCGGATACCAACTCGACCACACCTAACAACAACAACAACAACCTTCCTTATACCTTAAATTCTCTCCAGATGACTTATAATACCTAATACAATGTAAATGCCATATAAATAATTGTTATGCTGTATTGTTTAGGAAATGACAAGGGAGAAAGTCTATACATGGTCAGTCTATACATAGATGCAGTTGTTTCTCAAATACTTTCAACCAAAGGTTGGATGAATCCATGGATGCAGAACCCAGAGATCTGGAAGGCTGTACTATTTATGATTATATTCTATAAAAGTCTCTGTCTTTTTTAATGACACTGATTTTTTTAAAAAAGAAGTCAAACTCTTGATTATATTTAATGTCATGCTGTACCCACAGATACGTTGAGTCAAATGGAAAAGGAAATTCCTGACCGCTGTTAAAATAACTTAGCACTTTCTATGAATTCAGCTTCTTTGCCAATGATCTCAGAATAGAAGACACTCATATCCCCGCTCAATCGTGTTCCTCCTTCTTAGTCAAAAAAGTTATCTTTGGTTCTTTTCCCACGAAGGCCATGTTTCAGGGATAGATGAGTGTTTTCACACATTTACCAAGTTGACAGACACATATGGCAATTACTGAATATAAAAACTGGAACCTTAGCAGGGTCACGTACCATAAAACATCAGCTCCTGTTTTCATGTCCGCCTAAGAAAATTTTAATTTGAACCAAAACTGGAAGGCATGTAGAAGGCGTACTTGTTTTCAATAACTTGTTTATTTATGTGCAAGACTTGTTCCTAGAGAGTTTAAGTTGGCAGAGTTGAAAGTCTTTTAGAGGACCTGCTGTCTGGACTTATTGACAGATGCTTCCTCCACAAAGCCAATGAAAAGGTTGAAATTGTTTGACCAGTAGAAAAGGTTTTGCTCAGTCATGGGTGGGACATAGTCTCAGTATCCAACGGAGATGTTTGAATGTATTCATTTCATTTTTGCTGCTTTTAAAGCTAATTTTTATTTGGTTGAAAATGATCGGAACAAATGTAATGTTATAGAACTTTCCTTTCCTACCACTAAGTCATCTAAATGTTTGTTAAATCACAGAACTAGATTGGAAAGAATTAATTGCAAAATATTTCCATGTTCACCACACAGGGAGTGGTGGCACAGGCCTGCAATGCCAGAGACTCAAGAGACAGAGGAAGGAGGATGGTGAATTCAAGGCCAGAGGCAGCCTACATAACTTAACTCTCTCAAAATTAAAAAAAAAAAAAAAAAAAAAAAAAAAAAAAAAAAAAAAAAAAAAAAAAAAAAAAAAAAAAAAAAAAAAAAAAAAAAAAAAAAAAAAAAAAGATTAAAAATGGGCTGGGGGTGCAGCCCAATGGCAGACCTGTTGCAAAGTATGTGTGAGGCCCTGAGTTCAACCTTCAAGTACAAAAAGAAAGAAAGAAAGAAGGAAGGAAGGAAAGAAAGAGGGAGGGAGAGAGGGAGGGGGAGGGAGGGAGGGAAAAGAAAAGAACAAACAAACAAAACCTTCCTGATTCAACTTTCTACCTCTATGTAACATTCCCACTTATATGGTCTTCCAAGATTTTGAAATATATGTAGTGAAAAAGATTCTAAGCTCTTTATTAGTAGCCTTTTCCAAAATACAAGAAACTTTGGTGACGTAAAAATCTTTTCTTCCTTCCAATCTAAGTCTCTTCCTTCCTTAATTTTCTAACACTTAAGATAAAGAGCAATAGGATTCTTCCAATATGGGGGTTTATCCTGTTGGAGATTAAATTGTCCAGTGTTCTCTTATTTGTGTCCCATAACTCTTTTCACCCCTTTACCAATATGCACAAGCATTTGACCAATTCATACATTTCCTAAAAGCATCTTTTTCATTACAAGTTCTGGAAGAGAAACATGAAAACTCTTCCTGAGTTTTTCCATCTACAAAAGAGGAGTCAATAGTAAGTACAAAGTATTTGGCCAACTTAAGCACATTTTAGCCAACCATCCTTTTCAGTATTGAGTACAAGCAAGCAGAGTGCCAAGCTTTATTCCATTTCCTCACCTATGAAAGGAGGCATTATGTACTCTGGCTAGTTCTACATACAGGCTTCCTAGAAAGAGGCACTAGACATGAAAGTGCTCTGTAAATTATGCAGAGATTTATCAGCAAAAGAAATCATCGTTATGATTATTTGCTCCATACAATTCTTCTTACTGTCTACCAAACACATAACAACTACTTTTTAAGAAGATCTTTTTATTTCTCATAACAATCCTAGAAGATTGATAATATTATTATCATGATAATCATTTCAAACAATAACTGACATGTATTAGGCACATAAATATTTGTTGAGAAGGAAATTGGAGGCTGGAGAAGCACTGTTTGTCCAAGGAAACATTGTTAGATAAAGATGGAAGTAGAAATCAAACCAGAGCTGCCCAAATGAGGTCCAGTACTCACCAACTTCTAAATCAAATTATTATTCCCCATGCACAGCTGATTACATAAAATTGTTTTGATATTTGGTGTAGAATAAATCTCACTTGAAACTGCCTCAACCTTTTTCCTATCTTACTGTAATATTCCTGCCTCCAGATACTATCTCCTGTTTTTTTCTGTATCAAGTTGGGTTTTCTGTGTTCCCTTAGAAAACTGACAACCAAACACAATATTTTTTCCATCCTACAGGTGGTTGCACTTTAAAAGCAGGTGAAACTTTAAGCCAAAATTGTTGTCAGGTGCCATTGAGTTGGGTCCGACTCATAGCCACCCTATGTACAACAAATGAAACACTACCTGACACTATGCCATGCCTGGCATTCTTGTCAGGGCTTCTCTGCCATTCATAAGGTTTTCAATGACTGATTGTTTTTTGGGAGTGGGCTGCCAGGTCCTTCTCCCAAGCCTACAGCATTCAATATTACCGGGTGGTCTCCCATCCAAGGACTAACCAGGTCCAACCCTGCTTAGCTTCCGAGATCTGATAGGATCGGCTGCCAGGGTGTTATGGCTACAGGCTTAAGCCAAAATTGTGAGTAATTAATCTTAGACAATCAGTCATCATCAAACAAATATAAGTAATACTGTGGAAGAGGTGAGCAGAGAGGGAGGTGAGAAAACATCTGTCATGTCTCTGAATTCACAACAAATGTGTGGCCATTTTGAAATATTTACTCACACATATGCTCATGCTAGAATTACTTTGACTTTTACCAAGTTCTCCATGACCACATTAGATTACACAGCCTGTTTAACTCTTCCACTGGTTAGTTAATTAATGCTTAATTAATTATGAGAATCTCTTTCCAGTTTATATAATATTCCTATATTTAGATTCTGATACTCTATTTTTAATAACCATCTAATGTTACTAATACATATTGAAATATTGATTCAGTAGGACTTGCAAAATAATCAATGATCTGCACCACTCTTTTCAGGAATCAAAGTTAGCTGACAATTGTAGCCTCTAAAAGTCTTGAATCTTTCATTAAAGATAATTCTTTTTTATTTCTTTCCAAGTTTGGGTCATCATTTTTCAAGAAGAGTTTTCAGGAGAGCCTTGCTGTCCGGTTCTCAAGCATTGTGACAATACTCTTCAGTTAGAAGGAGCCCAAAATTATTAGAAAACCTCCATCAATGCTTGCCCCACTATCCAAGATACCATAGTAAAATTTCAACTAGTCAGAATTTACCTAATTAAATCTGTCACCAGCAATGTCTTGGAAGAGTCAAATAGTGTATTTGCTAGTATATAAATAAGGTCACTTCAAGTTTAGAGGGTGACTGCTAGCCTATGTGATTACTGACCTATATAAACAAGACCACCACGAGCCTATATGACAATTGGAGGAAGGCCACTCCTTCAGATGTAAAGAGGCACTGACTTGGCTGCAGATAGTACCTTTGTTCTTTCCTCTTAGTAGAGCATATTCCTAAAGGAATAGGGGGTAGGCAGGAAAGACAAGTGGATACCAGGAAGCACAGCAGTGTGTCTAGAATTTAGATTGGATTTTAGTTCTCCCTAACCTTCTCAGCCTGGTGCCTGTACACAATGCACAAACTGAACAACTGCATGCTCGGGTCCTTTATATAAGAAATACAGATGGATCAATGAGCAGGAATATATGATAAATTCTAATCATTCAAGATCAATTTGGGGGAAAATTAAGAATTTTATGTTGCAAATGAATTCAAATTAACTTCAGATTAGCTTTGAGGGAGAAAATATATTACTATATTTGTCATTTCTCGACATTTCAGCACATTTTCCTAAGTTCTATTTTTCTCAGTTGGAAAAGATCAAAATATCATAATTCTACAATATCATAACCATATTCCTTCTTATAATCATAACATTAAGCTTGAACTTAATATAATAATCATGCCCCCATTGCTTTTGAGCCAGAGTGATGGAAATAATGAATGTAATTCTAAGATATTGACAGAATCCACAATTTTCCTCGAACCAACTAGGTAACTTGATATTTTATTAGGAAAGCTGGTGAGAGCATGTGAAGTTTATACATTTATAGTGATGTTTTTGCTTTTCTCTCAGCTATACCTAAGTGATAACATTGTCCATTATTTTCTGGTTTGTGTGCTAGGACTTTTATTTACAGTATACACTTATTGGAGATGGAGTATTTTTCCTGGAAAATAGAAAAAACTGATATCAGAGAATTCATCTATTAAAGTTTATATTGAAGACGAGTAATCTGGAGTTAATGTATTTATCCATTTTCCTGCCTTTATTCCATGGAAAGTCTGAGAACCTTACAATGTTTGTAATATTCCCAGTGATCCTTAGTTCAGCAGCCATGCTGTTGCTTTATAAATTCTGAGTTTCTCTGGTGAGAAAGCAGAATCATAGAATGTAATTATTAGAAGGGACTTCAGAGACCTTACAGTGAGAGTTTTCCAAACCTTCCTGGTGTTTTACTCCACTTTATGTTGCTATAACAAAATACCCAAAACTGAGTAATTTGTAAAGAATAGGTGTTTATTTAGCTCACAATTGTGGAAATGCCAAAAGCATAGCTCTGACATCTGCTTGGCATCTGGGGAGGGTCTTTTTGCTGTGTGGTAGAAGGCCTTATACGATAGGGGTTGGGGTTTAGCCTGGTTGGTAGAGTGTTTGTTCTGAACTCTCTGAGGCCCTGCATCACAAAAATGGGAGAAGGACCTGGCAGCTCATTCCCAAAACAATCCCAAAACAATCAGCCATTGAAAACCTTGCAAACAGCGGAGAAGCACTAACATAGTGCCGGGCATGGCACAGTGTTGGAGAGTGTTTTGTTCTGTTGTGCACATAGTCACTATGACTCAGACCCAACTCAAAGGCGCCTAACAACACCACCAACAACAAACTTACATGATATGATAGAGCAACATAGCCAGAGGTAAATCACTTTTATAACACACCAACTCCCAAGATAACCCATTAATCCATAAATGAAATAATCCATTTATGATGGTAGAGCCCTCATGTCCCAAACGCCTCCAAAGATCCCATTTCACTGCAGTGATTACCTTTGCAGCACATGAAATTTTGGAGCATATTCAAATCACAGCACTTGCTGAAAATAAGCAGATTCCCTGGTCCAAGAGCTTCCTTTGGAAAACCTGTTTCAGTGGATCCATGGTGGAGCATAGGGACTTACTTCTTTCACAAGAGCCCCATGTGATCCTTGAATGCAAAGTCTTGGAAGCTCTGATGTACTGGAGACCATCATTTTACAGATATGGTGAGGTCCTGAGAGGTAAGGTGACTTTCCTGAGGCAAAACTACTAGAAAACATTTTCAACCATCATGGGGGTTAGATGTTGTGAAGAAAGAAAATACATAAATTTCAGTTATCTAAACTCATTATTTCAGAGGAATTCTGGCTAATCAAGCATTTATGACATCCTACTTTTTTATTTGTTGAACTCATCCCTCCACCTTTTCTCTGATTGGCCTGGCATCTCCTCTGTCTTCCTCATGCTTCATGGTCAACACTCTCCTCCTTAAGCCTCATTTTATTTATTTATTTATTTATTTATTTTTGTGGTACTGGGGGTTGAACCCAAGGCCTTGTGCTTGCATGCTTTGCAAGTGCTATACCACTTAGCTGCACCATCAGCCCATTTTTTAACTTTTTTGAGATGGGGTCTCACTAAATTACACAGACTGCCTCTGGTCTTGAACCTGTGATCCTCCTGCCTTGGCCTCCTGAGCCTCTGGGATTATAGGCGTGCACCACCAGGCCCGGCAAGTCTTGATTTTTTTAAATAGTATAAAGTATGTGTCTTTACATTGCCAGCCTTCTCTCCCATGAAATGGCACATCATGTTCCCTGGGCTTTCATCTATGCCATCAAAGAAGATGATGGTGAAGAAAAAGAACATGAAGAAGGAGAAGGAGGAGGAGGAGGAGGAGGAGGAGGGTGAGAAGAAGAAGAAGAAGAAGAAATCATTTCCACTTGTCCTTTCTCTTTTTCATGGCTTTTTTTTTTTAGCTTTAAGTATAATACTCCTGATTCTTGCATTTGTTGGGTCATACTGTTTATTTTTATTCTTAATAACCTGATTTGCTCATCTCCTCATTTAGAAATTCTATTTGCAGTTAGATATCTATTAGCTGTGGTTTGAGTTTTGTTGACTTGTGGTTTTTATATTGCTTGGAAGATATTTGGCCTCCCAATCACAACCACAATCATATTTATTTGTTTTGTTTAATTTTTTTTAAAAAATAGCTCTTTTTTATTAGAAATTTTTAATGTACATCATAATGTGATTCATTTTGACATGCTTTTCGTTGTGACAATTTTCATATATGCAATTTGATAAGCATTATACATATAGGTTACCCCTTACCCTCCTCTATGTTTCCCCCCTCCCCCCTTCCCATCTAAGTTTCCCATCCAAGTCTTCTCTATCTTTTACTATATAGTATTT